>JASTWF010002646.1:0-19640 GCA_030390025.1 Squalus acanthias | reverse complement strand
TCCAGCCTTACAACCCCCTGAGATCTCTGTAACCTCCTCCAGCCCTACAACCCCCTGAGATCTGTAACCTCCTCCAGCCCTACAACCCTCCAAGATCTCTGTAACCTCCCCCAGCCCTACAACACTCTGAGATCTCTGTAACCTCCTCCAGCCCTACAACCCTCCGAGATCTCTGTAACCTCCCCCAGCCCTACAACCCTCCGAGATCTCTGTAACCTCCCTCAGCCCTACAACACTCTGAGATCTTTGTAACCTCCTCCAGCCCTACAACCCTCCGAGATCTCTGTAACCTCCCCCAGCCCTACAACCCTCCGAGATCTCTGTAACCTCCCCCAGCCCTACAACCCTCCGAGATCTCTGTAACCTCCTCCAGCCCTACAACCCTCCGAGATCTCTGTAACCTCCCCCAGCCCTACAACCCTCCGAGATCTCTGTAACCTCCCCCAGCCCTACAACCCTCTGAGATCTCTGTAACCACCTCTAGCCCTACAACCCTCCAAGATCTCTGTAACCTCCTCCAGCCCTACAACCCTCCCTATCTCTGTAACCTCCTCCAGCCCTACAACCCCCCGAGATCTCTGTAACCTCCTCCAGCCCTACAACCCCCCGAGATCTCTGCACTCTTCAAATTCTGACCTCTTGAGCATTCCCGATTTTAATCGGTCCACCATTGGCGGCCATGCCTTCAGCTGCAGAGGCCCTAAGCTCTGGAATTCCCTGCCTTAACCTCTCCGCCTCTCTACCACTCCCTCTCATCCTTTAAGACGCTCCTTAAACCCTACCTCTTTGATCAAGCTTTTGGTCGCCTATCCTAATATCTCCTTATGTGGCTCGGTGTCACATTTTGCTTGCTAACGCTCCTGTGAAGCACCTTGGGACGTTTTACGACGTTAATGGCGCTGTATAAATGCAAGTTGTTGTTGATCGTCAGGTGTGAACCCTTCAGGAGAACCGGAGATCTGATGACTTTAAACACCAAGGTCTGGGTCGGAAACATGGTGAGACAGGACCTCCTCCCACCCGTGTGATCCCTCCAGCAGTGGGTAATATTTTCCAGGAGCACAGGGTGGGGAGGGGGGTCTAATTGAAATATGCAGGGTGGGTTTAAAGTGGGAATCCCGCTCCCAACTAGTGCTGGGAAGGAGGAACATGCTTTTGCGCTGCAGCAGTTAAAGTATGTCTGCTGCCACTTAAAGGTTTGGAAGCATAGAAATCTGATCAACCTGCGCAGCGCCCCCTCCAAGGCCAATATTTCTTCACTCAGAGGGTTGTGAATCATTGGAATTCTCTGCCCCAAAGGGCAGTGGACGCTCAGTCGTTGAGTACATTCAAGGCTGAGATAGATCGATTTTTGGACTTCGGAGGAATGAAGGGATATGGGGATAGGGCAGGAAAGTGGAGTTGAGGTCGAAGATCAGCCATGATCTTATTGAATGGCGGAGCAGGCTCGAGGGGCCGTATGGCCGACTCCTGCGCCTAATTCTTATGTTCTTATATCCTCCCTGAGGTGCGGTGCCCAGAACTGAGCACAGTGTCCAGATGGGGTCTGACCAAGGCTCGGTACAACTGAAGCATCACTTCCACCCTTTGTATTCCAGCCCCCTGAGATAAAGGCCAACATTCCATTCGCCTTTTTAGCTTATTTTTTTGTACCTGTCCACTAGCTTTTAGTGATTTATGCACTTGGAACCCTAATTCTCTCGGCTCCTCCACAGCTCCTAGCTTCTCACCATTTAGAAAATATTCTGATCGATCTTTCTCAGCTCCAAAATGCATGAACTCACACTTCCCACACTGAACTCCATCTGCCACAGTTTTGCCCACTCCCTTAATCTATCAATGTCCCTTTGCAACTTTCTGCTCCCATCTACACTATTTACTGTGCCACCTAACTTGGTGTCATCAACAAAGCTAGATATACGGCTCTCTACTCCTTCATCTAAGTCATTAATATCTATGGTGAAAAGCTGAGGCCCCAGCACAGATCCCTGGGAACACCACTAGTCACAGCCTGCGATAATGAGTACACCCATTACCGCTACTCTCTGTCTCCTACCTCCTAACCAACTCCCTACCCATGTCAATAGGTTGCCTCCAATTCCATGCACTCCCAGTCAGTGCTGAGGGAGTGCTGCACTGTCAGAGGTGCCGTCTTTCAGATGAGACGTTAACCAAGGCCCCGTCTGCTTTCTCAGGTGGACGTAAAAGATCCCACGGCACTATTTCGAAGAAGAGCAGGGGAGTTATCCCTGGGGTCCTGGCCAATATTTATCCCTCAATCAACATCACTAAAACAGATTATCTGGTCAGATGTCACATTGCTGTTTGTGGGAGCTTGCTGTGCACAAATTGGCTGCCGCGTTTCCTACATTACAACAGTGACTGCACTTGAAAAAGTACTTCATTGGCTGTAAAGCACTTTGGGATATCTGGTGATCGTGAAAGGCGCTATATAAGTTTTTCTTTTCTTTCTTACCAGTCTCTTATGTAGAACCTTTTTGAATGCTTTCTGGAAGACCATATCAACAACATCCATAGGCATTCCCTATCTACCACGTTAGTAACCTCAAAAAATTCAACTAGGTGCATTAGACATGACCTACCCTTTACAAATCCATGCTGGCTCTTCCTGATCAGTTCATATTTGTTCAAGTGCTCAGTCACTCTGTCCCCAAATAACCGATTCTAGAATCTGCCCCACAACAGACGCTAGACTAGAAGACCTATAATTTCCTAGTTAATCTCTCCTACCCTTCTTAAGTAATGGAGTAATGTGAGAAGTCGCACAACACCAGGTTATAGTCCAACAGCTTTATTTGAAATCACAAGCTTTCGGAGCGCTGCTCCTTCGTCAGGTGAAGTGAAGAGATGCATATAGGCACAGCATATATAGTCAGAGAACACAGCCAGATGATTACAGTTAATCTTTCTAACTGCCCTTTATCACACCTCGGCAGAGAGATAATCACGGCAATCAAAGGTGTGCATGGTGTCCAAACAGGTCAGTCAGCAAAACATTACATCAAAGACAATGAGGTGGGGTCACAAGGGGTCAATGTGACAGATGCTGGGGTCTGTATGGAAAACAAAACACTTTTTTTTGCTGGAAATCACAGCATCTGTGCAGAGAGAACAAGCCAACGACGACTCGAGTCTGGATGACTCTACGTCAGGTGGGGTTACATGTAGCGTGACATGAACCCAAGATCCCGGTTGAGGCCGTCCACATCATAAGTAATGGAGTGACAGTGGCAATTTTCCAATCTAAGGGGACAATTCCTGAATCAAGAGAGGAAGATCATGACTAAAGTATCTATAATTTACTCACCTGTTTATTTTAATACCCTGGGGTGGAAACCATCAGGTCCTGGAGATTTATCTATCTTCAGACTTGTTATTTTCTCCATTACCATTTTTTTAAACTTATATAAAATCTAGTAAATTCCTCCCTTGGTTTATTTTTAGCTTTCCTCATATCTCTGGTAGTTTATCCTCATCCTCTATGAAGACTGATACAAAGTAAATATTTAGAACATAAGGACATAAGAACTAGGAGCAGGAGTCGGCCATTCAGCCCCTTAAGCCTGCTCCGCCATTCAATAAGATCATGGCTGACCTTCTGCCACAACTCCCGCACTATCCCCATATTCCTTGATTCCCTCAGTATCCAAAAATCTATTGATCTCTGTCTTGAATATACTCAACGACTGAGCCTCCACAGCCCTCTGGGTCAGAGAATTCCAAAGATTCACAACCCTCTGAGTGAAGAAATTTTTCCTCATCTCAGTCCTAAATGGTCGACCCCTTATACTGAGACTGTAACCCCTAGTTCTAGACTCTCCAGCCAGGGGAAACATCCTCCTAACATCTACCCTGTCAAGCCCTGTAAGAATTTTATACATTTCAATGAGATCACCTCTCATAGTGGGGAAAATGCTGGAGTCCATTATAAAAGATGTAATAGCTGAGCACTTGAAAAACAGTGACAGGATCGGACAAAGTCAACATGGATTTACAAAAGGTAAATCATGCTTGACTAATCTACTGGAATTCTTTGAGGATGTAACTGGTAAAATAGATAAGGGAGAACCAGTGGATGTGGTGCATTTGGACTTCCAAAAGGCTTTTGATAAGGTCCCGCATAAGAGATTAGCGTGTAAAGTTAAGGCACATGGGATTGGGGGCAAGGTATTGACTTGGATAGAGAACTGGTTGGCAAACAGAAAGCAAAGAGTTGCAATAAATGGGTCTTTTTCCGAGTGGCAGGCAGTGACTAGTGGGGTACCGCAGGGATCGGTCCTTGGACCCCAGCTATTCACAATATATATTAATGATCTAGACAAGGGAACTAGATGTAATATCTCCAAGTTTGCAGATGACACAAAACTGGGTGGGCGTGTGTGCTGCGAGGAGGATGCCGAGAAACTCCAGTATGATTTGGACAGGTTGGGTGATTGGGCAGAAGCGTGGCAGATGCAATATAACGTGGATAAATGCGAGGTTATCCACTTTGGTGTCAAAAACAGAAAGGCAGATTATTATCTGAATGGCAATAGATTGGGAGAAGGGGAAGTGCAACGAGACCTGGGTGTCCTTGTGCACCAGTCGCTGAAGGTAAGCATGCAGGTGCAGCAGGCGGTTAAGAAGGCAAATGGTATATTGGCCTTCATAGCGAGAGGGTTTGAGTACAGGAACAAGGATGTCTTGCTGCAGTTGTACAGGGCCTTGGTGAGACCACACCTTGAGTACTGTGTGCAGTTTTGGTCGCCTTATCTGAGGAAGGATGTTCTTGCCATGGAAGGAGTTCAGCGAAGATTCACAAGGCTGATACCTGGGATGGCAGGAATGACGTATGAAGAAAGATTGGGTCGATTGGGCTTATACTCGCTGGAGTTTAGAAGAATGAGAGGGGATCTCATTGAAACTTATAAAATTCTGACAGGACAGGACAAACTAGATGCAGGAAGGATGTTCCCGATGGTCGGGGAGTCCAGAACCAGGGGTCACAGTCTAAGGATAAGGGGTAAGCCATTTAGGACAGAAATGAGGAGGAATTTCTTCACCCAGAGAGTGGTGAACCTGTGGAATTCTCTGCCACAGAAGGCAGTAGAGGCCAATTCATTAAATAGATTCAAGAAGGAGTTGGATATATTTCTTAAGGCTAAAGGGATCAAGGGATATGGGGAGAAAGCAGGGACAGGGTACTGAATTTGGATGATCAGCCATGATCGCATTGAATGGCGGAGCAGGCTAGAGGGGCCGAATGGCCTACTCCTGCTCCTATCTTCTATGATTCTATGATTCTTCTAAACTCCAGGGAATATAGGCCTAGTCTACTCAATCTCTCCTCATAGGACAATCCCCCATCTGAGGAATCCTCACAAGGTCTGTCGCTATTCCCTTTTTGCAGCTCTTACTACTTTCCTTCTATCTCACCCAGTCAATGGGCTCTCCACTGGTCTTTGCATCTCTTATACCCCACCCATCTTCTCCTCCCTTACTTCAAATTCCTCCTTCTTTTAGTAGCCCTTCTTTTCACCTTCCTCTTATTCAATCTCTTTTCCTTCTTCTTTCTACTTCTCCGCCTATCTTCCTTTCCCCTCCTTCCTTCCTAGCTACTGTTTCCTTTCTCCTTTGCCTATCTCCTCTTCCTTCCCTCCATCATTTCTCCTATCCCCTCTTCTCTCTCTTTCCCGCCAATCCTCTCTCCTTTCCTCCATCTTCCTCTCCTCGTATCCATTTTTTATTTCCTTTCACCTTTTCCTTTCCTCCTCTCCTATCCCTTTTGCACTGTCCTCTCTCCGTTTCCTTTATCTTGTTTCCTCTCTCTTCTCCCTCCTAATCACTTTCCTCTCTACTCCTATCTTTCCTCAATCCTCCCTCTTCCTCATCTTTCCTCTTCTCATCCCCACTCCAATCACCTCTACTCCCCATCTCTTACCCCGCTCTCTCCTCTCTCCCCCTCCTTTCCCCGCTCTCCCTTCTCTCCTCCTCTCTCTCCCTCCCCCATTTCTCCCTCTCCCCCTCCATTCCCTCTCTCTCCCCCTCCTTTCCTCTCTCTCCCCCTCCTTTCCCCTCTCTCCTCCTCTCTCCCCCTCTCTCTCCCCCCTCTCTCCCGAGGGACAGAGAGGAGAGGGGGGAGAGGGACAGGGAGGGGAGAGAGAGCGGGAGAGGGGGACGGGAGAGGGAGGCAGGGTGAGGGGGGAGGGGGAGAGGGAGGGAGAGAGGGAGAGAAAGGGGCAGAGAGAGAGGTAGAGAGGGAGGGAGAGGGGGGGAGAGAGGGTGAGGGAGAAAGAGAGAGAGAGAAGGGATGGGGAGAGTGTGTGGCGAGGAGGGGGAGAGAGAGGAGGGGGTAGAGGGAGGGAGGGAGGGGAGGGGAGGTATAAGGGAGAGGGAGACGAAGGGAGGGAGGGGAAGGGGAAGGGAGGGGGAAAAGGGCGGAGGGGTAAGAGTGTCCCTTCCGATGCCCTCTTCTCCCCCCTCTCCTAACTTCTCCCCCCGATGCCCTTTTCCCCCTCCGATGCCCTCTCTCCCCCTCCGATGCCCTCTCTCCCCCTCCGATGCCCTCTCTCCCCCTCCGATGCCCTCTTTTTTCCCCTCCGATGCCCTCTCTCCTCCTCCGATGCTCTCCTTTCCCTCCGATGCCCTCTTTTCCCCCTCCGATGCCCTCTCCCCCCCTCCGATGCCCTCCTTTCCCTCCGAAGCTCTCTCCCGCGATTCCCTCTCTCCCCCTGCGATTCCCTCTCTCCCCCTCCGATGCCCTCTCCCCCCCCGATGCCCTCTCCCCCCTCCGATGCCCTCTCTCCCCTCCGATGCCCTCTCCCCCCCTCCGATGCCCTCTCCCCCCCTCCGATGCCCTCTCTCCCCCTCCGATGCCCTCTCCCCCCCTCCGATGCCCTCCCCCTCCTCCGATGCCCTCTCTCCCTGCGATGCCCTCTCTCCCCCTCCGATGCCCTCTCCCCCCCTCCGATGCCCTCTCCCCCCCTCCGATGCCCTCTCTCCCCCTGCGATGCCCTCTCCCCCCCTCCGATGCCCTCTCTCTCCCTCCGATGCCCTCTCCCCCCTCCGATGCCCTCTCCCCCCCTCCGATGCCCTCTCCCCCCCTCCGATGCCCTCCTTTCCCTCCGATGCCCTCTCCCCCCCTCCGATGCCCTCTCTCCCCCTCCGATGCCCTCTCCCCCCTCCGATGCCCTCTCTCCCCCTCCGATGCCCTCTCCCCCACTCCGATGCCCTCTCTCCCCCTCCGATGCCCTCCCCCCCCTCCGATGCCCTCCTTTCCCTCCGATGCCCTCTCCCCCCCTCCGATGCCCTCCTTTCCCTCCGATGCCCTCTTCCCCCACTCTGATGCCCTCTCCTACCTCCCGCTCCATACCCTCTCCACCCCCTCCCATGCCCACCCCCCCCACCTAATTATCTCAGGCGCGCGCACGCAGCTGCAGCGATGCGCGTCCCCGCTTGGCCGTGCCCGCCTCCCGCGCCCCCTCTCTCTGTCTCTCCGGCCAGCGCTGGAGCCGAGCGGAGCGGAGCGGAGCCGCCGCCGCAAGTGGTGCAGATGTGGGCGGAGGAGCCGGAGCCGGAGCCGCGGTCCCCGAGCAGCGCTGCAGCAGCAGGAGGAGGAGGCAGCCCAGGTTGGTGCCAGTAACCCCCCACTGTCCCTGCCCTGCCCTGGGGGGGCAATGCCCCCCTCTCTACCCCCTCTCCAACCCAGCCTTGGTGATGCACCAATGCACATTCATCATTGTATAAGGAAGGTGCAAAAAAATACCTGTTCTAGATTGCATCATTCATCATTTAACCTTTCTCTTCTGATAGGACTGGGGTTATGCCTTGTTGCTGCACTTTAGGAGATGCTTGTGGATTTATTCTGCCTGTATGTATATTTTTTTGCATTTGCTGATAAAATAATGTTGTTATAATTTCCTGTGAGATGTGTAATTTCTCCTCCTCCCCCCCCCCCCCCCCCATCCATCTCTTCTCCCCTTTCACTGAGAATGACAGACAGTGCATGCTGTGTGCTCTCCCCTACTCCTAACGTGTGCAAGAGATTTAATTTACTATCCAAGAAATCACCCAGCTCTGTCAGCAGGCAAGGAGGGAGGTAGAATTGTGGGGAGAGAGGTAGAATTGTATAAATGTATTTATTTTTTTTAGAAAGGGGATTGCACACAAAGGATGTGTCACATCCATAAGCGGGCAACGGTAAATAGAATAAGGGTTTAAAATAATATCATCACACACTGTAACTGGGGAAAGGAGTGCTGACGTTCCCTGGTGGCCGGTATTGTGTTTATTACTGCCTTACTCCATCGGGGCCCCAGTCAGAGTACTACTGGGAGGTCTGCTGTGTGTAAAAGAGAGACTACAGGCTTTTATTTTTCCTTTTTGTCATTTCTCCCCCCCCACTGGGGCTGGTAGAGTTATTTGCGAAGTCAAAGATATAAGCTGGTGATGGAAAAAATAAAATGCAGATGGGAGGGGGGGGTGGGGGGGTTGCAAGGGGAAAAAATATTCTCTGCCTGACAACATGCACCGGGGGTGTGAGATGAGCACAAACAACAAGAGGATGTTATTGCTTGAGGCAGGATGAGCTTAAATTTAGGAACAGTGTTTTTTTAAAAATGTGTAGCATCGACTAGCGTGATTCAAACAACAACTTGCATTTATATGGCGCCGGTTAACGTAGTGAAAGGCCCCCCCCCCACAAGGCGCTTCGCAGGTGCGTCATCAACCACCGCGCCACTTAGCGAGATATTAAGACAGGTGGCCAAAAGTTTGGCCAAAGAGGTAGGTTTGGTACCGCGTACAGAGGAAGGGTCATTTTGGGGGTGTCCTCAACCAGGTGCGACGCGGGGGGGGGGGGGGGGGGAAGGGCGTGACGGGGGAAAAGCTTCACGTGAAGCGGGTGTGGCAGTCGTGAGAAGTGTGCGCCAAGGGTGAGATGGTGAATCCACTATTCGCGGATCTGCGGGGCGTTCTTTGTAGCAAGTCGCTGTTTCTGTAACAATAGGAGTGTCGTCAACAGAGTGTGACAGGAAGCGTGTGACGCAAAAAGGGTTACGGAAGTAAGGATGACACAGGCAGTGCATGCTGCACACAAAACTTAATTGGACATTGATTTTAGATAATTGGCCAAAAGAACCAGAGGGGAGATGAGGCAAATATTTTTACACAGCGAGTTGTGATGATCTGGAATGCACTGCCTGAAAGGGCGGTGGAAGCAGATTCAATAGTAACTTTCAAAAGGGAATTGGATAAATACTTGAAAAGGAAACATTTGCAGGGCTGTGGGGAAAGAGCAGGGGGCAGTGGGACTAATTGGAGAACTCTTTCAAAGAGCCGGCACAGGCACGATGGGCAGAATGGCCTCCCCCTCTGCTGTCTGATTCTATACTACGAACAGATTTCTCTGTGGTGAATTGGAGGAGATGCAAATTAACAGCAATAGGAGCGCTATCGGCAAAGTGTGACGACAATGTGATGAGAAAGCGTAACAAAAGTGATGCAACAAGTGGGCACGGTACACGAGATTTTTAATATATTGAAGATAGGTTTGGTGTGCATTTATCTTTCAGGATGTGACTGGTTTAGGATAACCTGGGCTCATTCACACTAAATTCCTGGTGTATAGAATCATAGAATGACACATTACAGGAGGAGGCCATTTGGCCCGTCGTGCCTGTGCCGGCTCTTTGGTGTAGCGATCCAATTAGCCCCACTCCCCCCCCTGCTCTTTCCCCACAGCCCTGTAAATATTTTCCCTTCAAGTATTTATCCAATTCCCCTTTTGAAAGTTACTGTTGAATCTGCTTCCACCGCCCTTTCAGGCAGCGCATTCCAGATCACAACAACTCGCTGCGTTAAAAAAAAAGTTTCTTCGTGTCGCCTCTGGTCAAGTGTAGGTGTAGGGTCAGGACCGGTGCAGTGGTTACGGTAAAAGGTAGAAGTCAGTGTATTTGCCCACCTTCGCCCTGCATTGAGGTATAAAGTTGTATTTCTGTTTTTTTCAAAGCAGCCTGGGGGCATAACAACAACAACAACTTGTATTTATATAGCGCCTTTAACGTAGTAAAATGTCCCAAGGCGCTTCACAGGAGTATTTTAAGACAAAAAAATTGACACCGAGCCGCATAAGGATAAATTAGGGCAGGTGACCAAAAGCTTGGTCAAAGAGGTAGGTTTTAAGGAGCGTCTTAAAGGAGGAGAGAGAGGTAGCGAGGCGGAGAGGTTTAGGGAGGGAATTCCAGAGCTTAGGGCCTTGGCAACAGAAGGCACGGCCACCAAATGTTGAGTGATTATAATCAGGGATGCTCAAGAGGGCAGAATATCTCGGGGGGTTGTGGGGCTGGAGGAGATTACAGAGATAGGAAGGGGTGAGGCCATGGAGGGATTTGAAAACAAGGATGAGAATAACCTTAAGAATAGAGCCAGGCCGTTCAGGGGTGATGTCAAGAAGCACTTCCTCACACAAAGGGTAGTGGAAACCTGGAACTCGCTCCCCCCAAAGAAGCTGTTGAGTCTGCGGGGGGTCAATAGAAAATTTCAAAACTGAGATCGATGGATTTTTGTTAGGCAAGGGTATCAAGGATATGGAACCAAGGTGAGTAGATGGAGTTAAGATACAGATAAGCCGTGATCTAATTGAATGGCGGAACAGGCTCGAGGGGCTGAATGGCCTCCTCCTGTTCCTGTGTGGAACCTCTTATTGTAGCATGGGCAATTGAAGTTCTGGGTCTGAAATCAGTGTGTGTGTGTGATGTGTGTAACGAGCATGTTAATGAATACAATAATATTTTATTTGCTATCTTAATGAGGTGTTAATTGGTTTATATTAAATACCTTTGTTTAAATTGAGGGGATTTCATGGGAACTTGCTAATTAATAGTGCATTTATTACTAATATTGCAATGTTGCATAGCATGTGCAGTTGTGTCGTGGATCTGTTACTGGACTAGGAATCCAGAGTGCCTGGGCGAATAATCGAAGAACGTGACTTCAAATCCCACCACAGCAGTTTGAGAATTTGAATTCAGTTTGTCATAAAATCTAGGAATAAAAATATCACGACAAGTAACCATGAACCTGTCGGATTGTCGTAAAAGCCCAACTTCCCTTGGGGAAGGAAATCTGCCGCCCTTACCCGCTCTGAGCCGATATGTGACTCCTCCTGCACCAACGTGGTTGGCTCTTAACTGCCCTCTGAAGTGGCCCAGCGAGCCCCTCAGTCGTGTCAAACTGCTGTGCTCAAGGGCCACTGGGATGGGCAATTAATGCTGGCCTTGCCAGCGATGCCCACAGCATGAGAATGATCATAAAAAGGACGTGACGGCTGCCAACGGAGTTGAAATCGTCGCACCGCGTGCAGGTTCAGTGTTTTGTCGGCTGTTCGCTCACTGAAAAGAAAATATTGTCGCCATTACAAAGAAGACACTTCCGGAGAGACAGGAGGGGCAGTGGGGGGGGGGGGGGGGGGTGAAAAGAGATCGATCGCTGCTGCCGAACACAGCCGCAACAGGGAAAGAAAATCTGCACCAGCAAAACACAGTAAACGTCCATTTTTATTAATTTTCTTCTCCTCTCCCTTCACACGGAGCTCGTGCACCGCACAAATAAATCTTCGCAACCCTCCCCCCGCGAAAATATCGTACGTTGATACTTAAACCAATCCGCGCCATTATTATACATTGTTAAACCAACCCATGGCTCCATAGATTCCATAGATTTAGGCATGCGATATGATTATATTATTATACATTCATACTTAAACCACCACAGATTTATGCGCAGAACGCTTCTGCACAGCTTCCGGTCGCTGGCAGCAGTCACTCCATTATAAAAAATAGATTTAACCCCATGAGATATTTTAGCAATGGGTAAAGGCCATTTTCATGAACAAACCAATTCCTTTTGCTCATTGCCTCTCTTGTCCGTATATCCCTCAATCCCTCCTGTCTCCAGAAATGCCTGTTGCCCCATTTGCAGTGGCCTTAGAAAGGCTGTTTACATAGCCACCAGCAGAGCTTTCCTCTCTCGCTCTTCACATCAGCTCGAACATTGCCTGAAGTTGGAGATCCCAAAAAGCTTCTAATGGAAGCCCTGAGGGAAGGTCAGGACATAATGGAAATGGAAATAGATGAAAGTTATTTAAGTATAAAGTGTAAAAAAACTTGCACTCTGTAAATGGATGCAATGTACAGTAGGAATGTCCAAACTGTAGCCCTTGGGCCATTTCTGGTCCTCCAGCCCATGAAGCCCAAGTCAGTCAGTCAGTCAGTCCTATTTGTGATGGTATTGACTCTTTATCCTGCTTGAAATTTGTGGGCCTGGAGGTTTCAAAAGCATTGTTGCCTCAATAAGTATATAATTCCTACATCAAGTAACCTAGGTCTGTTAGTATCAGTAACGTGAGATATAGGCAAATGAATGGAACATGGACTCAACCTCTGTACATCAGTAAATTTTGTATGGCCCGTTGATGAATATAAGTTTTCTTGTATACAAAGAGTTTTGGAGTTGGGTGGGAGAGACTTCAGAAACTCACTCCACAGAGCCACCTAGTGGCCAGAGCCTGCCCTGCATCGTGACTGTTTACATAGCAAAATTGAATGGAATCATTGACATAGCAATTTACAATGGTAAACGTTGACTGAAAAGCATAACTGAAAACTGTGACAGCAGGAAGTTTGTGGACAGAGTGCGAACCTGATGCAAGATTTTTAATAATATACAGAGTACAGTAGCCTAGTGGTTAAAATATTGTACTAGCAAACCAGTGATTATAAGTTCAAAACCAACAAGTTGTGACATTGAATTCAATGGATCTGGTTTGGGCTAGTACCAGAAACAATTTATTTTCTTTGCTATTTTGACTAAGGCATAAGCCCATTTATAATAAGCCCCTTCCTTTAAATAGCGGACAAGGAAATTTGATAGAAGTGCGAATATCATGGAGCGCAATTTCCAATCCATAAGTTGATTGAATCTCTCCTACCTTTGTATGCATCATGGGGCTCCCATACTTGGAATATTGTAAGCAACTCTGGGAACTCTACCTTCCAAAGGACGTTGATGTGTTGGATGCGTTCAAGGATGATTCGTGGATTTAGGCCTCGAGAGTCAAGGGTGTCCATCCTATGGTCAAATGGTCACCGAGAGCTCTGGCTGCTCAGCCTCAGTTGTGCTTGTATTGTTATTTGCTTTGTTGGCCTGGAGGTTTGGAGAGGGCTGTTGTTTGCAGATTCACCAGAATGATACTGGGTCTGAATGGGTTAAATTGTGAGGGCGGGTTGCATAGACTAGGCTTGTATTCCCTTGAGCTTAGAAGATTTATGGAGTGATCTGATCAAGGTGTTTAAGATGATTAAAGGAGTTGATAGGGTAGATAGTGAGAAACCACTTCCTCTGGAGTCCATGATCTAGTAGATTGTACATGGTCTGTGGAAGGAGATTAAATGGGTGGATAGAGTCCATGACAGGTTGGTAGAATCAGTGGAAAGAAATTTTAATTGGTGGAAAGTAAATTTAAGATGGATATTAGCAAGAATGGAGCAATTAGATTAGGAGAGTTCATAATGGAATTGGTGGTTTGGCGGGTGATTTACTGTCCTAATGGGACGAGCTTGATGGGCTCAATGGCTTTTTCTGTCTTCAACTGTTTTTATGTGGGTGATGGAGCAACATTACTTCTAAGAGAAACTTGCAGGGTCGCGGTTCGCGGTTGTCAAGGTTCTCAAGTGAAGCAACAGCGAATGACCAACGTTAGAGTAGAAAAGACTGGACAAACACCATCACTTGGGCAACCTAGGCAAAGCCAAGTCATCGTCTACAGTAGGTTATCAGTAGTATGTCTTTGTGATTGGTCTCCAGCTGTAGCCTACTAAATGGTGGGGTTGCTCTTTTTAATGAGAAACAACAACAACAACAACTTGTATTTATATAGCACCTTTAACGTAGTAAAATGTCCCAAGGCGCTGCACAGGAGTATTTTAAGACAAAAAATTTGACACCGATCCACATAAGGATAAATTAGGGCAGGTGACCAAAAGCTTGGTCAAAGAGGTAGGTTTTAAGGAGCGTCTTAAAGGAGGAAAGAGAGGTAGAGAGGTGGAGAGGTTTAGGGAGGGAATTCCAGAGCTTGGGGCCCAGGCAGCTGAAGACACGACCACCAAAGGTTGCGCGATTATAATCAGGGATGCTCAAGAGGGCAGAATTGGAGGAGCGCAGATATCTCGGGGGGTTGTGGGGCTGAAGGAGATTACAGAGATAGGTAAACCCAGGTAAAGGGTCAAAACTCATAGTGCAGGACATTATAAGGTTGGAAAGATTATGAAAGAAAGTGAGGCAAGTCAAAAATATGGATATGTGGTACTAAAGGGTATATTTCCGATTCCGTGCTTGTGGTGCACAGCCTTGCCTAATGGGAACGCACATTCCACGGCTTTCAATCCACAAATTGTATGGATGGAAAATCATAGGTTGCAATTTCCTGACGTGTGCTCCCCATGGGCAAGACTCAGAGCTGGGAGGACGCAATCGGAAAATGAACCCTTCTGAGTAGGTTACAATAGGCTGTAGGGAGAAGGAAGACCGAGAAGATGAGGAGCTCCACAATTGCGAAGCTATGGGAAACAATGAGTTAGAGTAGGAGGCTTTGGATCCAGGTGGATATTTCCACCACCACCTCAGGACATCCCAAAGTTCTTCATAGTCAATGAAGTACTTTTGAAGTGTAGTCACTGTTGTAATGTAGGAAACGCGGCAGCCAATTTGCTCACAGCAAGCTCCCACAAACAGCAATGAGATCAACGACCAGATAACCTATTTTTGGTGGTGTTGGTTGAGGGATAGATGTTGGTCAGGACACCGGGAGAACTCGCTGCCTCCTCCAGATAGTGCCTTGGGAACTCTTGTGAGCGGGCATGAACATAGGAATGTAGGAACAGGAGGAGGTCTTTCCGCCCTTCAAGCCTGTTCTGTCATTCAATGGCTGACCTGTATCTTAACTCCATCCACCTGCCTTGGCACCATATGCCTTTATATCCTTGACTAGCAAAAATCTATCAATCTCAGATTTAAAATTATTAATTGCGCCCCAGCATCTACTGCTTTTTGTGTGAGAGGGTTCCACACTTCTACCACCCTTTTGCGTGAAGAAGTGTTTCCTAACTTCTCTCCTGAATGGCCTGGCTCTGATAAGGTTATGTCCCCTTGTCCTAGACTCCCCCACCAGTGGAAAAATCTTTGTGATTTAAAGGGCTTTGATTTAACATCTCATTCAAAAGATGGCTCCTTTTTTTTCATTCGTTTATGGGATATGGGCGTTGCTGGCATGGCCAGCATTTATTGCCCATCCCTAATTGCCCTTGAGAAGGTGGTGGTGAGCCGCCTTCTTGAACCTCTGCAGTCCGTCTGGTGAAGGTACTCCCACAGTGCTGTTAGGGAGGGAGTTCCAGGATTTTGACCCAGCGAAGATGAAGGATCGGCGATATACTTCTAAGTCAGGATAGTGTGTGACTTGGAGGGGAACTTGGAGGTGGTGGTGTTCCCACGCACCTGCTGCCCTTGTCCTTCTAGGTGGAAGAGGTCGCGGGTTTGGGAGGTGCTGTCGAAGAAGCCTTGGCGAGTTGCTGCAGTGCATCTTGTAGATGGTACACACTGCAGCCACGGTGCGCCGGTGGTGGAGGGAGTGGATGTTTAAGGTGGTGGATGGGGTGACAATCAAGCGGGCTGCTTTGTCCTGGATGGTGTCGAGCTTCTTGAGTGTTGTTGGAGCTGCATTCATCCAGGCAAGTGGAGAGTATTCCATCACACTCCTTACTTGTGCCTTGTAGATGGTGGAAAGGCTTTGGGGAGTCAGGAGTTGAGACACTCGCCGCAGAATACCTAGCCTCTGACCTGCTCTTGTTGCCACAGTATTTATGTGGCTGGCCCAGTTAAATTTCTGGTCAATGGTGAACCCCACGATGTGATTGGTGGGGGATTCGGCGATGGTAATGCCATTGAATGCCAAGGGGAGGTGGTTAGACTCTTGCTTGTTGGACATAGTCGTTCCCTGGCACTTCTGTGGCGCGAATGTTACCTGCCACTTATCAATCCAAGCCTGAACGTCGTCCAGGTCTTGTTGCATGTGGGCATAGACTGCTTCATTATCTGAGGAGTTGTGAATGGCACTTCAGTGCTGCACTGAAGTGTCAGCTTAAAGGACAGGCTTAAGTCTCTGGACTGGGGGTTGAAACCTCTGACTCCGAGGGGCAAGTATTGTCTCGAAGCCAAAGCTGATACTTGGGGCCCTGAAACTCTATGTTGCGTTTTACTGGTCTCCTGCTGGAGCTACTTTCGACGTTGATGTATGACGTTCTTCTCTCCGCGATCATAATCCATTCATTATTCCAGTCAAAATGAACAGGTAATGGTTCCGTTATACAGCAGACAGGGGAATGTCATACAAGCACATCTAGCATTCATGCATCAGTATTGTGCAGTGTAATTTCTAGTCTGTGGTTAATTTTGAGAGTGATTATTATAAAGTAGCTGGAGATGACCAATTGAATCTTCTCGGAGTCTGTTTGCTTCTGAGTACAGCCCAAAGAATGATGTAAACTCCATCCCAGGCCAAACACTAACACAACATCCAGTGCGATCTGGAGTTTTACTTTGTTCTTGGGATGTGGACGTCGCTGGCAAGACCGGCATTTATTGGTGGGCCTTCTCCTTGAATTGCTGCAGTCCTTGTGGTGATGATGCGTTGTAGAGCACAATGCGGTACTGAGTGGCTTGCTGGGCCACTTCAGAGGGTATTAAGCGTTAACCATGTAGTATGGGATTACAGAATCACAGAATCCCCACAGTGCAGATAGAGGCCATTTCGGCCCATCGAGCCTGCACCGACACATATCCCACCCTATCCCCGTAACCCCACGTATTTAATCCCCCCTAACACTAAGGGTCAATTTATCATAGCCAAATCAACCTAACCTGCACATCTTTGGACTGTGGGAGGAAACCGGAGCACCCGGAGGAAACCCACGCAGACACGGGGAGAATGTGCAAACTCCACACAGACAGTCACCCGAGGCCGGATTCGAACCCGGGTCCCTGGCGCTGTGAGGCAACAGTGCTAACCACTATGCCACCGTGTTGCCCTAGAGTCATATGTGGGGCCCAACTGGGTAGGGAAGGCACACTGCCTCTGTTCAACATCTCATCCGAAAGACGGCTCCTCCGACAGTGCAGCACTCTGCCCTTGCCTTGCTGGGGGCCGGGGGGGGGGGGGGTGCCAATATGGTAGGCCTCAGTCTGGGGTGCTGCATCAGGACACCCATTTGGTGCCTCCACAGCTTGCCATCCCAATATAAGTGAGGCCGGTGTCTCAATCACCACGAGCAGGGCGACCGGTCGGCCGGCACGCTCCTCAGTCCTGCACTGCAATGTCTGCCTAGATTGTGAAACGGTGGCACGGGGTCAAGATTTAGAACAGAGGGCAGGAGAAACCTCTTCAGAGAGTTGTGAGGCCGTGGGATTCACCCCCAGGGTTAGTGGTTGAGACAGAAACTGTCTGATTAGATTGGAGTGGGGGATGAAGAAATGGGGTTCAAGGAATATAGGAACTGGTAAATGTGATTGGAACTATTGCTCTCGTGGATGCTAAATGCCAGCATGGACTGGTGGGGCAGAATGGCCTGTTTGTGTTGTAACATCTAGCTATAATTCCTGGCGGGGGATTGAACCTTGTGTCTCAGAGGTGAACCAAGCTAAGCAAGATAGTGAGATATCTCATTTAAAGGGGCACTGACGGTCCTGTGGGGAAGGAGAAGAGCTGGAATAATTGTGGGTTGTTTTGTTGCATTGATTTTACAAGCAAGTAACATAAGAAATTAGACCATATCCCTTGATTCCCCTAGAGTCCAAAAATCTATCTATCTCAGCCTTGAATATACTCAAAGACTCAGCATCCACAGCCCTCTAGGGCAGAGAATTCCAAAGATTCACAACCCTCTGAGTGAAGAAATTCCTCTTCATCTCAGTCTTAAAAGGCCTACCCCTTATCCTGAGACTATGCCCCCTAGTTCTAGACACTCCAGCCAGGGGAAACAACCTCTCAGCATCTACCCTGTCAATCCCCCTCAGAATCTTGTATGTTTCAATGAGATCACCTCTCATTCTTCTAAACTCCAGAGAGTATAGGCCCATTCTACACAATCTCTCATCATAGGACAGCCCTCTCATCCCAGGAATCAATCTAGTGAACCTTCGTTGCACCGCTTCCAAGGCAAGTATATCCTTCCTTAGATAAGGAGACCAAAACTGTGCACAGTACTCCAGGTGTGGTCTCACCAAGGCCCTGTACAATTGTAGCAAGACTTCCTTACTCTTATACTGCAACCCCCTTGCAATAAAGGCCAACATGCCATTTGCCTTAACCCAATGACCCAATGACATTTTCACAACACGGTCACTTGCTGTATTCTGACACACCCTCAGCGCGCGCACACTCAGCAATCAAAACAGAACACTCTCTGAAGACCAGCGTTCCTTTCAGAGAGATGGATTACATTACAGAGAGATCTCCTCTGTAAAATCTGAGAAGCATTAAATGTGTTGTTAAAATATTCATTCCTTTTTTACCCTGGTCCTCAGACTCATTCTGTAGCACCATGCGAATTGGTTCACTGCCCCCTGCGTCATCTTCAATGCTGTTGACCATCCCATTTCTTTCCACCATCGTTCCTCCACAATCCATCTCTACCGCCATCGTATTCCCATCCTACATGTCCCAGTGCAGTCACTGCATCTCCTCAAAAAGTTTCTCCTTGTGTAGCCCTGATCACTGGTGTGGTCCACTCCTCTTTATCATCTACCCCTTAGTGATATCATCCACAAACACAGGTTGGCTTCCCTATGATGCCCAACCCTACCTGCCGATCACCAATATTATCCCCAAGGCTTTTCCGGGACCAGGTCCTGGGTAAATTGAAACTTCTTACAGCTCACAATTGGCTCTCAGCTCAGGCACCGGCTCCATCAACCTTTGAGCTGATGTGCTCAGAGGAAAAGGAGGCCGGGCAGGTCAGGAGGTCAGGAGGCCAGGCAGGTCAGGTGCTCCATGCCATCCTGCCCGCACCCACACCCCAGCATTGGCAGCGGGAGGTAGCGGACCTCGGTTTGGCAGAAGTCGGTGGAGACTTCTCCTCCCGATGACGGCTGCACCAGCAGACCCCTCCCCCCCCCCCCCACCCACCCCCCCTCCGTGGCATCACACTGAGATGTGACTAACTGTCTAATCATTACGCATTCTTCGAAAGCCTCCCAGTCACATCATGTCGAGCTTTACATTGCATGCCAGTATTGACTGTTTGCCCACATGCACCAAGATGTGACCAAGCATTTCTGTGGGCCCTGCAAACCTGGAATGACAGTTATTGAGAAGGTGGGATGGTTGGATTGCGAGATATGGGGAGAAGGTCGGTAGGTTGGAATAAGGGTATTGTGAGAAGGTGGGTGGATTGGATTGAGGCCTATGGGGAGAAGATGTTGAGGCTGGATTCAGGGATAAGGTGAGAAGACTGGTTTAATGGAGTGGCGAGGAGACTGGATTGAGTGAGATGGCGAGGAGACTGGATTGAGTGAGATGGCGAGGAGACTGG
>JASTWF010002645.1:0-19641 GCA_030390025.1 Squalus acanthias | reverse complement strand
GGATGGGGATAGGGGAGAGGGTGGGCTGGGGATAGGGGAGAGGGTGGAATGGGGATAGGGGAGAGGGTGGGCTGGGGATAGGGGAGAGGGTGGGCTGGGGATAGGGGAGAGGGTGGGCTGGGGATAGTGGAGAGGGTGGGCTGGGGAGAGGGTGGGATGGGGAGAGGGTGGGCTGGGGATAGGGGAGAGGGTGGGAATGGGGATAGGGGAGAGGGTGGAATGGGGATAGGGGAGAGGGTGGAATGGGGATAGGGGAGAGGGTGGGCTGGGGATGGGGGAGAGGGTGGGCTGGGGATAGGGGAGAGGATGGGCTGGGGATAGGGGAGAGGGTGGGCTGGGGATAGGGGAGAGGGTGGGCTGGGGATAGGGGAGAGGGTGGGCTGGGGATAGGGGAGAGGGTGGGCTGGGGATAGGGGAGAGGGTGGAATGGGGATAGGGGAGAGGGTGGAATGGGGATAGGGGAGAGGGTGGAGTGGGGATAGGGGAGAGGGTGGGCTGGGGATAGGGGAGAGGGTGGGCTGGGGATAGGGGAGAGGGTGGGCTGGGGATAGGGGAGAGGGTGGAATGGGGATGGGGAGAGGGTGGAATGGGGATAGGGATGGGTGGGATGGGGATAGGGGAGAGGGTGGGATGGGGATAGGGGAGAGGGTGGGATGGGGATAGGGGAGAGGGTGGGATGGGGATAGGGGAGAGGGTGGGGTGGGATAGGGGAGAGGGTGGGATGGGGATAGGGGAGAGGGTGGGATGGGGATAGGGGAGAGGGTGGGATGGGGATAGGGGAGAGGGTGGGATGGGGATTGGGGAGAGGGTGGGATGGGGATAGGGGAGAGGGTGGGATGGGGATTGGGGAGAGGGTGGGATGGGGATAGGGGAGAGGGTGGAATTGGGATGGTGAGAGGTTGGGATGAGGATTGGGAAGGGGTGGAGAGGGTGGAATGGGGATAGGGGAGAGGGTGGGATGGGGATAGGGGAGAGGGTGGGATGGGGATAGGGGAGAGGGTGGGATGGGGATAGGGGAGAGGGTGGGATGGGGATAGGGGAGAGGGTGGGATGGGGATAGGGGAGAGGGTGGGATGGGGATAGGGGAGAGGGTGGGATTGGGATGGTGAGAGGTTGGGATGAGGATAGGGAAGGGGTGGAGAGGGTGGAATGGGGATAGGGGAGAGGGTGGGCTGGGGATAGGGGAGAGGGTGGGATGGGGATAGGGGAGAGGGTGGGATGGGGATAGGGGAGAGGGTGGGATTGGGATGGTGAGAGGGTGGGATGAGGATAGGGAAGGGGTGGAGAGGGTGGGATGGGGATAGGGGCGAGGGTGGGATGGGGATAGGGGAGAGGGTGGGATGGGGATAGGGGAGAGGGTGGGATGGGGATAGGGGAGAGGGTGGGATTGGGATGGTGAGAGGGTGGGATGAGGATAGGGAAGGGGTGGAGAGGGTGGAATGGGGATAGGGGAGAGGGTGGGATTGGGATGGTGAGAGGTTGGGATGAGGATAGGGAAGGGGTGGAGAGGGTGGAATGGGGATAGGGGAGAGGGTGGGATGGGGATAGGGGAGAGGGTGGGATGGGGATAGGGGAGAGGGTGGGATGGGGATGGGGAGAGGGTGGGATGGGGATAGGGGAGAGGGTGGGATGGGGATAGGGGAGAGGGTGGGATTGGGATGGTGAGAGGGTGGGATGAGGATAGGGAAGGGGTGGAGAGGGTGGGATGGGGATAGGGGCGAGGGTGGGATGGGGATAGGGGAGAGGGTGGGATGGGGATAGGGGAGAGGGTGGGATGGGGATTGGGGAGAGGGTGGGATGGGGATAGGGGAGAGGGTGGAATTGGGATGGTGAGAGGTTGGGATGAGGATTGGGAAGGGGTGGAGAGGGTGGAATGGGGATAGGGGAGAGGGTGGGATGGGGACAGGGGAGAGGGTGGGATGGGGATAGGGGAGAGGGTGGGATGGGGATAGGGGAGAGGGTGGGATGGGGATAGGGGAGAGGGTGGGATGGGGATAGGGGAGAGGGTGGGATGGGGATAGGGGAGAGGGTGGGATTGGGATGGTGAGAGGTTGGGATGAGGATAGGGAAGGGGTGGAGAGGGTGGAATGGGGATAGGGGAGAGGGTGGGCTGGGGATAGGGGAGAGGGTGGGATGGGGATAGGGGAGAGGGTGGGATGGGGATAGGGGAGAGGGTGGGATTGGGATGGTGAGAGGGTGGGATGAGGATAGGGAAGGGGTGGAGAGGGTGGGATGGGGATAGGGGCGAGGGTGGGATGGGGATAGGGGAGAGGGTGGGATGGGGATAGGGGAGAGGGTGGGCTGGGGATAGGGGAGAGGGTGGAATGGGGATAGGGGAGAGGGTGGGCTGGGGATAGGGGAGAGGGTGGGCTGGGGATAGGGGAGAGGGTGGGCTGGGGATAGTGGAGAGGGTGGGCTGGGGAGAGGGTGGGATGGGGAGAGGGTGGGCTGGGGATAGGGGAGAGGGTGGAATGGGGATAGGGGAGAGGGTGGAATGGGGATAGGGGAGAGGGTGGAATGGGGATAGGGGAGAGGGTGGACTGGGGATGGGGGAGAGGGTGGGCTGGGGATAGGGGAGAGGATGGGCTGGGGATAGGGGAGAGGGTGGGCTGGGGATAGGGGAGAGGGTGGGCTGGGGATAGGGGAGAGGGTGGGCTGGGGATAGGGGAGAGGGTGGGCTGGGGATAGGGGAGAGGGTGGAATGGGGATAGGGGAGAGGGTGGAATGGGGATAGGGGAGAGGGTGGAGTGGGGATAGGGGAGAGGGTGGGCTGGGGATAGGGGAGAGGGTGGGCTGGGGATAGGGGAGAGGGTGGGCTGGGGATAGGGGAGAGGGTGGAATGGGGATGGGGAGAGGGTGGAATGGGGATAGGGATGGGTGGGATGGGGATAGGGGAGAGGGTGGGATGGGGATAG
This sequence comes from Squalus acanthias, assembly GCA_030390025.1. NCBI lineage: Eukaryota > Metazoa > Chordata > Chondrichthyes > Squaliformes > Squalidae > Squalus > Squalus acanthias. The sequence goes on along the minus strand of JASTWF010002645.1, from coordinate 16,726 downwards.
GGGAGAGGGTGGGATGGGGATAGGGGAGAGGGTGGGATGGGGATAGGGGAGAGGGTGGGGTGGGATAGGGGAGAGGGTGGGATGGGGATAGGGGAGAGGGTGGGATGGGGATAGGGGAGAGGGTGGGATGGGGATAGGGGAGAGGGTGGGATGGGGATTGGGGAGAGGGTGGGATGGGGATAGGGGAGAGGGTGGGATGGGGATTGGGGAGAGGGTGGGATGGGGATAGGGGAGAGGGTGGAATTGGGATGGTGAGAGGTTGGGATGAGGATTGGGAAGGGGTGGAGAGGGTGGAATGGGGATAGGGGAGAGGGTGGGATGGGGATAGGGGAGAGGGTGGGATGGGGATAGGGGAGAGGGTGGGATGGGGATAGGGGAGAGGGTGGGATGGGGATAGGGGAGAGGGTGGGATGGGGATAGGGGAGAGGGTGGGATGGGGATAGGGGAGAGGGTGGGATTGGGATGGTGAGAGGTTGGGATGAGGATAGGGAAGGGGTGGAGAGGGTGGAATGGGGATAGGGGAGAGGGTGGGCTGGGGATAGGGGAGAGGGTGGGATGGGGATAGGGGAGAGGGTGGGATGGGGATAGGGGAGAGGGTGGGATTGGGATGGTGAGAGGGTGGGATGAGGATAGGGAAGGGGTGGAGAGGGTGGGATGGGGATAGGGGCGAGGGTGGGATGGGGATAGGGGAGAGGGTGGGATGGGGATAGGGGAGAGGGTGGGATGGGGATAGGGGAGAGGGTGGGATGGGGAGAGGGTGGGATGAGGATAGGGAAGGGGTGGAGAGGGTGGAATGGGGATAGGGGAGAGGGTGGGATTGGGATGGTGAGAGGTTGGGATGAGGATAGGGAAGGGGTGGAGAGGGTGGAATGGGGATAGGGGAGAGGGTGGGATGGGGATAGGGGAGAGGGTGGGATGGGGATAGGGGAGAGGGTGGGATGGGGATAGGGGAGAGGGTGGGATGGGGATAGGGGAGAGGGTGGGATGGGGATAGGGGAGAGGGTGGGATTGGGATGGTGAGAGGGTGGGATGAGGATAGGGAAGGGGTGGAGAGGGTGGGATGGGGATAGGGGCGAGGGTGGGATGGGGATAGGGGAGAGGGTGGGATGGGGATAGGGGCGAGGGTGGGATGGGGATAGGGGAGAGGGTGGGATGGGGATAGGGGAGAGGGTGGGATGGGGATAGGGGAGAGGGTGGGATGGGGATAGGGGAGAGGGTGGGATTGGGATGGTGAGAGGTTGGGATGAGGATAGGGAAGGGGTGGAGAGGGTGGAATGGGAAGCATAAACACAATGAAGGAGGAGGGTTTTAAAGAAGTTTTGAAAGTAGGAAGTTGGGGTGGAATGGCGGGAGCTGGGGAGCGAGTACAGGAATACGACTGAAAAATTACATTCTTCCAAATACAATCTTCTCTCTAGGAAGGAGCCCAATCACTGGTTGGCAGTCCGTTAACCTGAAAAGATGCCCTCTTTAACGAGAACAGTCCGGCAAGCCAGTGTGTTAAACATTGTCACATAGCAGCGCAACTTGTGTTAAAAGCATCTGAATGCGTCCCTGCTGATGTCGGTCACAGGGGAGCAACTTCAGTGACAGCAACATTTCGTGAAGCTGAAAGTTAAACAGAAAATGCTGGAAATACATTGCAGGTTCGTCCGTGACTGGGAGAGATTCCAGGTTAATCCGGATGGGCGCCGTCCTGTAACCTTACCCTATCTTTCTCTTTCAGCCATTTCCACTTTTGTGTTTAATTCAATGTCAGGATTCATCTCATTAAAATGAGGACCCTCCGTGTCAGGGTGTCCTCTGAACCCCTCGCCTGAGCTCCTGTGATTTGTAGAGAGTTAGCCACTAATCCCCGAGCACTGGGCTTTCCTTCACCTCTTGTGAGCAACTCACCTGCTGCACGACTGTCAAGACTCGGTATTTGTGGAGTTCAATCAAAATTGCACGATTGGTTGCTCTTCTACTCATTATTCTTCATTGTCCAGAAGAGGCAGACTGTGTCAGACTTTGGGCGAGCGAGACGTCCCATCCCCAGACCCCACGCACCTGCAGCAGCGGGAATACAAAGTGCTTCAGTACTTTGGAAGTGAGAGTGTGGCCTAGGTGGAGATCGTTCCCGTGACCCGGTAGAATTAAACGCCATTCTAAACTCCCTGTGAAATTGGGAGTACGGTGGGGACAATCTTTACATGAGATACTCGGAGATACTGTGGGCCAGCTGTTAATGTGCTGGGTCCTTTTCAATATGTGCTTTGGTATGTGATAATAAAACTGTTTAACAAAGTAAGGAGTCTTACTCAGTCCTTGATATTACGCTATGCAAATATTAACATACAAGAATCATAAAATGATACAGCACAGAAGGAGGCCATTTGGCCCATCGTACCTGTGTTGCCAATTAGTCCCACTCCCCTGCTCTTTGCCCACAGCCCTGCAATTTTTTTTTCTTTTTAAGTATATTGCCTGCTATTTTAGCAGAGGCATTAACCTATTTAAAACAGTGGACAAAAGAATTGTAGATAATGCTGACAAGCTTCCCGACAGTAAAAGCCCCTTGGCATAATCCTCCGAAATGACTGTCTCACCCGCGTCCAATACCTTCACTGACTGCCGCTGAACAACAGTCGATTATTCAGACACTGACAAATTTCCCACTGCAGGGCAAACATTCCCAACATGGCAGGTGTGGAATCGGAGCCTTCAGGTGGGCTTTCTCTGACAGAAAGGCCGAGTGCAGATACGACCGAACATCGGGGGTCGGGATTAAAGCAGGGTCAGAGGGTAATGTAGGGTTGGGGGTTAACGCAGGGTCGGCACCAAAGACCGCCAGGTATTGATCAAAATGACACGGTCCCCATTGGCGGCCGTGCCTTCAGCTGCCTGGGCCCGAAGCTCTGGAATTCCCTCCCTAAACCTCTCCGCCTCTCTCTCCTCCGTTAAGACGCTGCTTAAAATCTACCTTAGATTTTTGAATATTAAGGAAATCAAGGGATATGGGGATAGTGCAGGAAAGTGGAGATGAGGTAGAAGATCAGCCATGATCTTATTGAATGGCGGAGCAGGCTCGAAGGGCCAAATGGCCTACTCCTGCTCTTATTTCTTATGTTCTTATGTACCTCTTTGGCCAAGCTTTTGGTCACCTGCCCTAATATCTCCTTATGTGGCTCGGTGTCAAATTTTGTTTAATAACGCTCCTGTGAAGCACCTTGGGACATTTAACTACATTAAAGGCGCTATATAAATGCAAATTGTTGTTGTTGTAGCCACATGTGGCTAATTGTGAATCCAGATGTGGAGAATTGCATTTCTGATTAGTGAATAATAAATGTGTGATAGGCACTGTTGTTGGTCATGTGATCTCAATACCCATTCACACGGTGTGTGAACTTTAACCTTTTTGTGTGTTTGTTGGTGAAATGGTAAAACCAAAATCAGAGTGCGCGAGTGTCTTTGATCGCTGTGAGTGCTTTAGTCCCTTGGTTACTGAACGGTGGAGATGTTTGTTAAGTAAATACCCACGTTTGACATACATTTATCTGGATTGTGTGTACGGTGTTTTCTACTAAAGTTAGAGCATGTTGCAGCAGCCACACTGGGGCAGGTCTGCCATTTCTATAGTAAGACCAGATTAAGATCCTACAGCACTATTTGTAAAGGATCAGGGCGTTCTCCCTGTCTCCTGCGCAACATTCTGACTTTCAAGTAACACCACCGAAAAAAACAGATTGGCTGGTTATTCATTCACATTCCTGTTTGACAGATCCTGCTGAGCCCACAATGGCTGCCGTGTTTACCTAGATAATGAGAGCGTAATTTCTTGTGCTAGGGTATTTCTCGGAGAGGTGGTTAAATAAATGTAAATTCTTCCTTCCTTTCTCTCCTTTTATCATCAGACCCGATATCTACCCCAGCGTAATATCAAACTGCGTCCAAGGACTTGCGCAGTTTACACTTAAAGGAGGCAACCTTCTTCTGAAATGTTACTAATAGAATTTTGTAACTGGAACACACGGGAAGTTATCTGTGGTTTCTGTAATCTAGTTCGGCAGTAAATCATACCGCCTCGCCTCAAACCTCACACTTCCACGTGGCTCTCAGCCAGACAGACTATTTCAAGACTCCTTTCCAACCTCTCACTGCCTGTCCATCCGCCCTCTCCAAGGATGCTTGGACTTCCACTGACAGCGGAGTACCGGAAGCGGGGTAGTTGGTTACTAATAATTGGATGCCCTCAATATGTAAAACCTCTGCAGACTTCCTCCTCCCTCGTGCCAACACTGGGGTCAAGCATGAAACCAGAAACCCCAACAGACTAATGCCGTCCACTAGCAGAACTGATTTTGTGTTTAGACTCTCTGATTCATCAGTTCCTCGTCAGTTCCTGGTGAATGCAGGCCAGTATTCACTGTCCTGAACTTAAGTCACTACTTTTTAGAATTTGGTAAAAGATTCCTATTGGGGATTAAATGGTGCTCATTTGATGATCTTCCTCTAACACAATCCTCACTAGAACCAGACCTGTTAACACTGGACAAATCTAAGGTGTGAGGATTTTAGGTCTGAGACGTCACTTTGCACCAGAAGCACGCACAGAAAAGCTGCAGTTTTTTGCAGGGGCTGCCCAAGTGATATTAATATTTTTATTATTTTGTTCTCGGGATGTGGGCGTCGCTAGCAAGGCCGGCATTTATTTCCCATCCCTAGTTGCCCTGAGAAGGTGGTGGTGAGCCGCCTTCTTGAACGTGATTGTAAATGCAACTGAGTAATTTGCTCGGCCTCTTGAGAGGGCAATAAGCCAACCATGTAGTGTGGACTGAGTCACTTGTAGGCCAGACTGGGTAAGGACGGCAGGTTCCCTTCCCTGAAGGGTAGTCATGAGCCAGTTGGGTTTTTATGACAATCCGGCAGCTTTTATGTCACTTTTTCTGGAGCCAGCCCAGAAATAACCAGATTTATTGAATTAATTTTCACAACTTGCCCTGGTGGATTGGAACTCCCGGTCTCTGAGTTCCCAGTCCAGTATCATTACCCACTACATGCCTGTACCCACTTTTAGTATATCCTACTTCTCCAGTATCCTATTCTCTCTGCCCTTCTCTTCCTTTTTCTCTGACAGTAGAACCCCATGCTAATGATGAAGTCCAACATTTAGTGTAACAATCATGTAGGAAAGTAGACGAGAAGACTGCCCACCTGCCCCAGTCCAAGGGCACCCCAAGGCTTTATCCATTGGGTTCTCCACTCATTGGCACTTTCATTTTAATCAGGATCATGTGTGGAGTGCCAGTGCACTGCCTCTCTCGTTACAGGTCATCGAGCAACCAGCCAATCTTACAATGGAGGCGTTCTCTGCTCACGGCCAATTTTCTAATTTTAAAGAGTGTCGGTGAGTGAAGTGAAGCAGACCGCGTCCTCAACGTGTCCTGTCCTAATCCAAGCTCCACACTTACAGAAACAGTTAGTGGACAGTGATCAGGAGCTAGAACGCTTTTCCTATCACAACCCAGGCATACTGCAGCCAATCCAAAAGTCTTCTGTGGGCATATAAATAGTAAACGGGTAGTAAGAGGAGGGGTGGGGCTGATTAGGACCATAAAGGAGACCTACGCATGGAGGCAGAGGGCATGGCTGAGGTACTAAATGAGTACTTTGCATCTGTCTTTACCAAGGAAGAAGATGCTGCCAAAGTCATAGTGAAAGAGGAGGTAGTTGAGATGCTAGGTGGAATAAAAATTGATAAAGAGGAGGTACTAGAAAGGCTGGCTGTACTTAAAGTGGATAAGTCACCAGGATCGGATGGGATGCATCCTAGGATGCTAAGGGAAATAAAGGTAGAAATTGCAGAGCTACTGGCCATAATCTTCCAATCCTTCTTGGATATGGGGCTGGTGCCAGAGGACTGGAGGATTGCAAATGTTACACCCTTGTTCAAAAAAGGATGTAAGGATAAACCCAGCAACTACAGGCCAGTCAGTTTAACCTCGGTAGTGGGGAAGCTTTTAGTAGTGATAATCAGGACAAAATTAACTGTCACTTGGACAAGTGTGGATTAATTAAGGAAAGCCAGCACAGATTTGTTAAAGGCAAATCGTGTTAAACTAACTTGATTGAGTCTTTTGATGAGGTAACAGAGAGGGTTGATGAGGGCAATGCGGTTGATGTGTACATGGATTTCCAGAAGACGTTTAACAAAGTGTCACATAATAGGCTTGCCAGCAAAGTTGAAGCCCATGAAATATAAGGGACAGTGGCAGCATGGATACGAAATTGGCTAAGTGACAGGAAACAGAGAGTAGTGGTGAATAGTTGTTTTTCGGACTGGAGTTCCCCAGGGGTCGGTACTAGGACCACAGTTTTTCTTCAGATTAATATATATATTAATATATATTAATGACTTAGACGTGGGTGTACAGGGCACAATTTCAAAATTTGCAGATGACACAAAACTTGGATGTATAGTGAACAGTGAGAAGGATAGTAATAGACTTCAAGAGGACATAGACTGGCTGGTGGAATGGGCAGATGCAATTTAATGCAGAAAAGTGCGAAGTGATACATTTTGATAGGAAGAACGAGGAGAGGCAATATAAACTAAAGGGTACAATCCTAAAGGGGGTGCATGAACAGAGAGACCTGGGGGTATATGTGCACAAATCATTGAAGGTGGCAGAGCAGGTTGAGAAAGTGGTTAAAAAAGCATACGGGATACTGGGCTTCATAAATAGAGGCACTGAGTACAAAAGCAAGGAAGTTATGATGAACCTTTATAAAACACTGGTTCAGCTTCACCTGGAGTATTGTGTCCAATTCTAGGCACCGCACTTTAGGAAGGATGTGAAGGCCTTAGAGAGGGTGCAAAAAAGATTTGCAAGAATGGTTCCAGGGATGAGGGATTTCAGTTACATGGATAGACTGAAGAAGCTGGGGTTGTCCTCCTTAGAGCAGAGAAGGTTGAGAAGAGATTTGATAGAGGTGTTCAAAATCATGAGGGGTCTGGACAGAGTAGATAGAGAGAAACTGTTCCCATTGGCAGAAGGGTCGAGAACCAGAGGACACAGATTTAAGGTGATTGGCAGAAGACAGAAGTGGTGGAAGCGGACACACTCAATGTTTTCAAGGGGAGACTGGATAGGCACTTGAGGGAAATAAACTTGCAGGGCTACAGGGATAGAGCGGGGGGATGGGACTGACTGGATTGCTCTACAGAGAGCCGGTGCGGATTCGATGGGCCGAATGGCCTCCTGTGCTGTTATGACTCTATGGGGGCGATTTTCTGACACTGGAGGAGGCGGGTTTGGAGTCGGGAAAGGCGAGAAAATTCGAATTACTGAGATCGGGTTAAAAACCCGTGAGATTTCGGCGGTGCCGGTTTTGGCGGTCGGGAAACGCTCCCACCTCCAGCTGGCCTTAGCGTTAATTAACTACTGCAAATGCTTGTTAAGGGCCTCTCTAATCCTATTTTGAGAGGCCCTCTTGAATTTACCATCATTTCGGCGTGCTTCATGCAACTTCTGAACCACGCCAGGTAAACCTGGCAGGTTGACTCGTGGGTGGCCTCCTCACTGCTGCAGACCTAACAAGACCTCGTTCACTGCAGCAAGGCTTACTTGCAGGTGCCAGACCTTGGCTTTAAAAGGTCTCTCAGCACTTTTAGAAGGCCTTCTGAAGTCAGAGGTGCTGCAGCTTGACTCCATCAACTGTGGGACCTCCTGGGAAGAACCTCGCCCCGCTTACAATGAGCGCTTCCCCAGAGGAGGCATCTGCAAGCAGCATGGGAAACATTCATTTCCTTTCACCTTGGACCTCAGATGAGGATGAGGACGAGGAGGAGGAGGATGATCTGGAGGAGGAGGCGCAGGAGGAGGTCAGAGCGCCGGTGTTTCGACCAGCGGCAGTGGCAGCACGCGAGCACATGGCTGCCAGGGATGCAAGGGATTAACTTATCATGGCCAGATTTGTATAGATTGGACAAGTTGGCACATGTCCTTGGCTCCATGCCAGGACTTCATTGACAATGGACATGACTCTCTGGCCTCCTTTCAGTCAGGCCACCAACCTGACAATGCAAGTGTGGCGTTGCCTGCAATGTGGAGCTGCCTAAGGCTAAGTAACAGATGGCATAACGCCAACATTTTGTCATCAAATCATGTTATTGCTTTCCAACAGGGATGATATTTCATCAATACACAGAAACAGTCTCCCAATCTGCACACAGATATGGAGGTTATATCCCTTGCCAGCTGTACCCACACAGCCTTGGTTTCTTTGGCAGGCCTCTTCCTCCGAGATGAGTGGAAGAGCACCTCCATGCTAGCTGTCACCCCCACCCCCACCCACCAACAACATTTGCAGCGCCTCATCCGAGAGCCTCGGGTAGGCCCTTGCCTTGGAATTGGACAGAGTGGTTTCTCAAAAGATGTTGGAGGTGGTGCAGGAGACGCAGAAATGCTGTGGAATGAGCCAAGGAAGCAAGAAGCCATAAAATCAGACCGGAAAAGTGCTATCAACAGAGGCGAGTTTCAGTCCCAAAACACTAATTGAGCAAGGGCATCCCACACCTCTGAAATCAAGTGGCCAATCATGGGAAAATCTCAATTTTTTGAAAACTATCAGTGGAGGCGAGTTTCTGACACACCCAAGCCGAAACCCGCCTCCAGTGAGAAAATCGCCCCCTCTGACTCTAATGTAAAGATATGTCCCTTTGTTCTTAATTACGCCATCAGAGGAAATAGTTTCTGCGTATCTACTCTATCAAAACCTTTTAAAATTTTAAACACCTCGATCAGATCAACCCTCAATCTTCCAAATTCAGGGGAACACAAGCCCAGTTTATGCAACATAGCTGAATCCAGCATAGCTTTTTACAACAACAACGAGTTGCATTTATATAGCGCCTTTAACATAGTAAAACGTCCCAAGGCGCTTCACAGGAGTGTTATCAGACAAAATTTGATACCGAGCCACATAAGGAGATATTAGGACAGATGACCAAAAACTTGGGCAGAAAGGTAGGTTTTAAGGCATGTCTTAAAGGAGGAAAGAGAGGTGGAGAGGCAGAGAGGTTTAGGGAGGGAATTCCAGAGCTCAGGACCTCAGCAGCTGAAGGCACGGCCGCCAATGGTGGAGTGATTAAAATCAGGGATGTAACAGAGGCCAGAATTGGAGGAGCGCAGATATCTCAGGGGGTTGTAAGGTTGCAGGAGTTACAGAGATAGAGAGGGGCGAGGCCATGGAGGGATTGGAAAACAAGGCTGAGAATTTTAAAATTAAGGCGTTGCTTAACCGGGTGCCAATGTAAGTCAGCGAGCACAGGGGTGATGGGTGAAGGGGAAATGGATAAATATCTGAAAAGACAAACCGAAAAGGGTATGGGAGAAAAGGGTGGGGAACGGGGCTGTGAATAGCTCTTTCAGAGACCTGGAACAGGCGTGATGGGTTAAATGGCCTGTTTAGTCCTGCAAAATTCTTTAATCCTACGGTTCATTCATCATAACTACAGTCCCCACAGCTTATAGTGGGCGAATTGGGCTCAACGTGATTTCCCTGCTAGACGCGGTGGTCGGTGCAACAGAGGAGGGGCTTGCAGCAGTCGCAGGAGTTCTAGATGCCCGGGGGGAGGGGGTGACTGTGCAAGCAGCTGATTGAAGCTGCACAAAGTCTCCATCAGCTGTTCACAAAGTACTGAACTGCACAAAATAGCCGAAGTGCCTCATAGTGCATTACGATTCTACGGTATTTAAACAGGACTGTGCACACAAAAAGTCGCGCTCAATATAACACTAAAAACAGAAAATGTTACAAATACACAGCAAGTCTGTCAACCTCTGTAAAGAGAAAATACAGGAGAGAGCATCAGGGGCCTTCAGATGCTGACAGACCTGCTGCGTATCATAGAATCATAGAATCTTACATAAGAAATAAGAGCAGGAGTAGGCCATACGGCCCCTCAAGCCTGCTCCGCCATTCAATAAGATCATGGCTGATTTTCAATCTCAACTCCACTTTCCCGCCCGATCCCCATATCCCTGATTCCCTTAGTAGCTAAAAATCTATCGATCTCAGTCTTGAATATACTCATCGACTGAGCCTCCACAGCCCTCTGGGGTAGAGAATTCCAAAGATTCATAGCCCTTTGAGTGAAGAAATTCCTCCTCAACTCAGTCCTAAATAGTCGACCCTTTATTCTGAGACTGTGACCCCTGGTTCTAGACTCCCCAGCCAGGGGAAACAGCCTCTCAGCATCTACCCTGTCAAGCCCTCTAAGAATTTTATATGCTTCAATGAGATTACCTCTCATTCTTCTAAACTTTACAGAATAAAGGCCCAACCTACTCAATCTCTCCTCGTAGGAGAGCCCTCTCATCCCAGGAATCAATCTAGTGAACCTTCATAGCACCCCCTTCAAGGCAAGTATATCCTTCTTTTGGTAAAGGGACCAAAACTGTACACAGTACTCCAGGTGTGGTCTCACCAAAGCCCTGTATAATTGAAACAAGAATTCTTTACTTGCATGCTCCAACCCCCTTGCAATAAAGCCTAACATACCAGTTGCCTTCCTAATTGCTTGCTGTACCTGCATGTTAACTTTCTGTGATTTGTGTGCAAGAACACCCAGGTCCCTCTGAACACTAACATTTACTCGTCTCTCATCTTTTAAAAAAATATGCTGCTTTTCTATTCTTCCTACCAAAGTGGATAATTTCACACTTCCCCGCATTATACTCCATCTGCCACCTTCTTGCCCACTCACTTAACCGATCTATATCTCTTTGCAGTCTCTTTGTGTCCTCCTCACAGCTTACTTTCCCACCGAGCTTTGTATCATCAGCAAACTTGGATACATTGCACTCGGTCCCCTCATCCAAGTCATTGATATAGATTGTAAATAGCTGAGGCCCAAGCACTGATCCTTGCGGCACCCGATTAGTTAAAGCCTGCCAACCGTAAAATTTCCCATTTATCCCTACTCTCTTTTTTCTGTCCATTAACCAATCCTCTATCTATACTAATATATTAACCCCAACCCCATGAGCCCTAATTTTGTGTAACAACCTCTTGTGTGGCACTTTATCGAATGCCTTCTGAGAATCTAAATATACTACATCCACTGGTTCTCCGTTATTTACCCTGCTAGTTACACCTTCAAAAAACTCTAATTGGCTAGTCAAACACGATTTCCCTTTCGTAAAACCATGTTGGCTCTGCCTAATCATATTGTGAATTTCCAAGTGCCCTGTTACCATGTATTTAATAATAGATTCTAACGTTTTCCCTACTACTGATGTCAGTTACCTGATTTCTCTTTCCCTCCTATCTTGAACAGCGTGGTTACATTTGCTACCTTCCAATCCGTGGGGACCATTCCTGAATCTAGGGAATTCTGGAAGATCAAAACCAGTGCAGCCATTATCTCTGCAGCCACCTCTTTTAAAACCCTAGGATGTAGGCCATCAGGTCCAGGGGATTTGTTGGCTTTTAGTCCCATTAATTTCTCCAGTACTTTGTTTTACTAATATTAATTACTTTATGTTCCTCACTCTCATTCGACCCTTGGTTCCCCACAATTTCTGTTATATTCTTTGTGTCTTCTACTGTGAGGACAGACACAAAATATTTGTTTAACATCTCTGCCATATCCTTATTTCCCATTATAATTTCTCCTGTCTCTGCCTCTAAGGGGCCCATGTTTACTTTCACTAATCTCTTCCTTTTTACATACTTGTAAAAGCTCTTACAATCTGTTTTTATATTGCTTGCTAGTTTGCTCTCATATTCTATTTGATCCCTCTTTATCAATTTCTTGGTCATACTTTGCTGATTTTTAAAACCCTCCTGATCCTCAGGTTTACTAGACTTTTTGTCAACATTATAAGCTTCTTCTTTTAATCTAATACTATCCTTAATGTCTCTAGTTAGCCATGGCTGTACCGCTTCTTCAGTGGAGTTTTTATTCCTCAAGGGAACGTATATTCGTTGAGAATTATGAATTATTCCTTTAAATGTTTGCCATTGCTTATCTACCATCATATCTTTTAACTTAATTTTCCAATGTACCTCAGCCAACTCGCCCCTCATACCTCTGTAATTGGCTTTGCTTAAATTTAACACCCTAGTTTTGGACTTAACCACATCACTCTCAAATTCTATCATATTATGGTCACTCTTCCCCAGAGAATTCTTTATTGTAAGATTTTAATTAATCCTGTCTCATTACACAATATTAGAGCTAAAATGGCCTGTTCCCGAGTTGGTTCCTCAACATATTGTTCCAGAAAACTGTTTCGAATGCATTCCATAAACTCGTCCTCCAAGCTACTTCTGCCAATTTGGTTTGCCCAGTCTATATGAGGATTAAAGTCCCCCGCAATTATTGGATTACCGTTGTTACAAGCTCCTCTAAATTCCTGATTTATACTTTATCCAACACTATGATGACTGTTAGGGGGCCTATAAACTGATCCCACCAGTGTTTTCTGCCCTTTGTTGTTTCGTAGCTCCACCCATACTGAATCTACATCCTGATTTTCTGGGCTAAGATCCTTTCTCCCTATTGCCTTATCTCATCCTTTATTATCAGGGCTACCCCACCTCCTTTTCCATTTTTCCTATCTTTTCTAAAAGTCACGTACCCTGGAATATTTAGTTCCCAACCTTGGTCACCCTGCAACCACATCTCAGTATTGGCTACTAGCTCAAACCCATTTATCTCTATTTCTGCCATTAATTCATTTATCTTGTTACAAATGCTTCATGCATTCAGATATAGTGCCTTTAATTTGAACTTATTACTAATTTTCCCTGATGTGGCCTTAGTCACTAATGCCCTATTACTGTTATTAAACACTCTGTCCCTTCATGACACAACCTGCTTGATTTTACCCAAATCGCCTCTCTGCTCTACAGCCTTGACTTTTCTCTTCAGACTTAAAAGTTTACCCTTAACTCAAGCTTCCCCCTTATTAGTTTAAAGCCCTATCTTATAGTATAGAAGGAGGCCATTCGGCCCATCATGCTTGTGCTGGCTCTTTGAAAGAGCTATCCAATTAGTTCCACTCCGCTGCTCTTTTCCTATAGCCCTTCAAATTTTTCCCCTACAAGTATTTATCTAATTCCCTTTTGAAAGTTATTATTGAATCTGCTTCCACCATCTTTTCAAGCAGTGCATTCCAGAGCACAACAAATTGCTACATAAAAAAAAATTCTCCTCGCATCACCTCTGGTTCTTTTGACAAGCACCTTAAATCTGTGTCCTCTGGTGACCGACCGTTCTGCCAGTGGAAACAGTTTCTCTGAATTTACTCTATCAAAACCCTTCATCTCTATTGAATCTTCTCTTAACCTTCTCTGCACTAAAAAGAAAGACATGCATTTATATAGCGCCTTTCACGACCACCGGACGTCTCAAAGCGCTTTACAGCCAATTAAGTACTTTTGAAGTGGAGTCACTGTTGTAATGTGGGAAATGCGGCAGTCAATTTGCGCACAGCAAGGTCCCACAAAAAGCAATGTGATAATGATCAGAAAATCTGTTTTTTGTTATGTTGGTTGAGGAATAAATATTGGCCAGGACACCGGGGATAACTCCCCTGCTCTTCTTCGAAATAGTGCCATGGGATCTTTTACATCCACCTGAGAGAGCAGACGGGGCCTCGGTTTAATGTCTCATCCGAAAGACGGCACCTCCAACAGTGCAGCACTCCCTCAGTACTGCACTGGAGTGTCAGCCTAGATTTATGTGCTCAAGTCCCTGGAGTGGGAATTGAACCCACAACCTTGATGGGACAGTGTAGAGGGAGCTTTACTCTGTATCTAACCCGTGTTGTACCTGCACTGGGAGTGTTTGATGCGACAGTGTAGAGGGAGCTTTACTCTACATCTAATCTGTGCTGTACCTGCATTGGGATTGTTTGATTCGACAATGTGGAGGGAGCTTTACACTGTATCTAACCTGTGCTGTACCTGCATTAGGAGTGTTTGATGGGACAGTGCATATCTAACCCGTGCTGTACCTGCCCTGGGAGTGCTTAATGGGACAGTGTTGAGGGAGCTTTACCCTGTATCTAACCCGTGCTGTACCTGCACTGGGAAGGTTTGATGTGACAGTGTAGAGAGCACTTTACTCTGTATCTAACCCGTGCTGTACCTGCCCTGGGAATGTTTGACGGGACAGTGTAGAGGGAGCATTACTCTGTTTCTAACCCGTGCTGTCCCTGCCCTGGGAGTGTTTGATGGGACAGTGTAGAATGAGCTACACTCTATATCTAACACGTGCTGTACCTGCCTCGGGAATGTTTGATGGAGCAGTGTTTAGGGAGCTTTACTCTGTGTCTAATCCTTGCTGTACCAGCATTGGGAGTATCTAATGGGATAGAGTGGAGGGAGCTTAACTCTGCATCTAACCCATGCTGTACCTGCCCTGGGAGTGTTTGATGGGACAGTGTAGAGGGAGCTTTACCCTGTATCGAACCTGTGCTGTACCTGCACTGGGAGTATTTGATGGGACAGTGTAGAAGGCGCTTTACTCTATATCTAACCCGTGCTGTACCTACACTGGGAGTGTTTGACGGGAAAGTGTAGAAGAAGCTATACCCTGTATCTAACCCGTGCTGTACCTGCACTGGGAGTGTTTGATGGGGCAGTGTATAGGGAGCTTTACTCTGTATCTAACCTGTGCTGTACCTGCATTGGGAGTGTTTGATGGGACAGTGCGGAGCGAGCTTTACTATGTATCTAACACGTGCTGTCCCTGCCCAGGAAATGTTTGACGGGACAGTGTAGAGGGAGCATTACTCTGTTTCTAACCCGTGCTGTCCCTGCCCTGGGAATGTTTGACGGGACAGTGTAGAGGGAGCTTTACTTTGTTTCTAACCTGTGCTGTACCTGCTCCGGGAGTGCTTGATGGGACACTGTAGAGGGAGCTTTACTCTGTATCTAACCCGTGCTGTACCTGCCCCGGGAATGTTTGATGGAGCAGTGTTTAGGGAGCTTTATACTGTGTCTAACCCTTGCTGTACTTGCATTGGGAGTGTTTGATGGGACAGTGTAGAAGGAGGTTTACTCTATATCTAACCCGTGCTGTAACTGCCCTGGGAGTGTTTGATGGGATAGTGTAGAGGGAGCTTTACTCTATATCTAACACATGCTGTACCTGCCTCGGGAGTGTTTGATGGGACAGTGTGGAGGGAACTTCACTCTGTATCTACCCCATGCTGTACCTGCTCTGGGAGTGTTTGATGGGACAGTGTAGAGAGCGTTTTACGCTGTATCTAACCCGTGCTTTACCTGCCCTGGGAATGCTTGATGCGACAGTATGGAGGGAGTTTTACTATGTATCTAACACGTGCTGTACCTGCACTGGGAGTGTTTGATGTGAAAGTGTAGAAGGAGGTTTACTCTATATCTAACCCGTGCAGTACTGCCCTGGGAGTGCTTGATGGGACACTGTAGAGGCAGCTTTATACTGTGTCTAACCCTTGCTGTACATGCATTGGGAGTGTTTGATGGGACAGTGTAGAGAGCGCTTTACGCTGTATCTAACCCGTGCTTTATCTGCCCTGGTTGTGCTTGATGGGACAGTGTAGAGGGAGTTTTACTCTGTATGTAACCCGTGCTGTACCTGCACTGGGAGTGTTTGATGGGACGGTGTAGAGGGAGCTTTACTCTGTATCTAACCCATGCTGTAACTGCCCTGGGAATGTTTGACGGGACAGTGTAGAAGAAGCTATACTCTATATCTAACACGTGCTGTACCTTCCCCGGGAGTGTTTGATGGGGCACTGTATAGGGAGCTTTACTCTGTATCTAACCCGTGCTGCACCTGCATTGGGAGTGTTTGATGGGACAATGTAGAGGGAGCTTTACTCAGTATCTAACCCGTGCTGTACCTGCCCCGGGAGTGTTTGATGGGGACAGTGTAGAGGGAGCTTTACTCTGTATCTAACCCATGCTGTACCTGCACTGGGAGTTTTTGATGGGACAGTGTAGAGGGAGCTTTACTCTGTATCTAACCCGTGCTGTACCTGCACTGGGAGTTTTTGATGGGACAGTGTAGAGGGAGCTTTACTCTGTATCTAACCCGTGCTGTACCTGCACTGGGAGTTTTTGATGGGACAGTGTAGAGGGAGCTTTACTCTGTATCTAACCCGTGCTGTACCTGCACTGGGAGTTTTTGATGGGACAGTGTAGAGGGAGCTTTACTCTGTATCTAACCCGTGCTGTACCTGCACTGGGAGTTTTTGATGGGACAGTGTAGAGGGAGCTTTACTCTGTATCTAACCCATGCTGTACCTGCACTGGGAGTGTTTGATGGGACAGTGTAGAGGGAGCTTTACTCTGTATCTAACCCGTGCTGTACCTGCACTGGGAGTTTTTGATGGGACAGTGTAGAGGGAGCTTTACTCTGTATCTAACCCGTGCTGTACCTGCACTGGGAGTTTTTGATGGGACAGTGTAGAGGGAGCTTTACTCTGTATCTAACCCGTGCTGTACCTGCACTGGGAGTTTTTGATGGGACAGTGTAGAGGGAGCTTTACTCTGTATCTAACCCGTGCTGTACCTGCACTGGGAGTTTTTGATGGGACAGTGTAGAGGGAGCTTTACTCTGTATCTAACCCATGCTGTACCTGCACTGGGAGTGTTTGATGGGACAGTGTAGAGGGAGCTTTACTCTGTATCTAACCCGTGCTGTACCTGCACTGGGAGTTTTTGATGGGACAGTGTAGAG
>JASTWF010002644.1:0-17500 GCA_030390025.1 Squalus acanthias | reverse complement strand
AATTGTGCAGGGCCTTGGTGAGACCACACCTGGAGTACTGTGCACAATTTGGTCTCCTTATCTAAGGAAGGATATACTTGCCTTGGAGGCGGTGTAACGAAGATTCACTGGACTGATTCCTGGGATGAGAGGGCTGTCCTATGATGAGAGATTGTGTAGAATGGGCCGATACTCTCTGGAGTTTAGAAGAATGAGAGGTGATCACATTGAAACATACAAGATTCTGAGGGGGATTGACAGGGTAGACGCTGAGAGGTTGTTTCCACTGGCTGGAGAGTCTAGAACCAGGGGTCAAAGTCTCAGGATAAGGGGTCGGCCATTTAGGACTGAGATGAGGAGGAATTTCTTCACTCAGAGGGTGGTGAATCTTTGGAATTCTCTACCCCAGAGGGCTGTGGAGGCTCAGTCGTTGAGTAGATTCAAGACAGAGATCGATAGATTTTTGGACTCTCGGGGAATCGAGGGATATGGAGATCGGGCGGGAGAGTGGAGTCGAGGTGGATGATCAGCCATGATCTTATTGAATGGCGGAGCAGGCGCGAGGGGCCGGATGGCTCTTATTTCTTTTGTCCTCTCTCCCCGTCTCTCTTTCTCTTTATATCTCATTCTCTCTCTTTTCCACTCTATCTGTCTCTCCATCTCTCTCTTTCCCCCACCCAGAGAAAATAGTTTCTCTCTCTCTCTCGACCGAGCAACTCCTTTAAGCATCTGGATGAAATCGCCCCTTAACCGTCTGAACTCGGGGGGAACACAAACCCAGTCGGTGCGACCCGTCCTCCGAATGTAACGCTTTCCCCCCGCGGGATCCTGCTGTTCCTCGCACCGCCCTCACCTGCGCCTTGGTTGTGTGTTGCAGTGAGCTCGATTACCACGACGCCGCCACCGTTAACAGCCGGTGCCAGGGGATCTGCGACCAGTGGGACAGTCTGGGCACTCTGACCCAGAAGCGAAGGGACGCCCTGGAGGTAGGTCGAATGGACCTGTTGGGGTTGGCCAACTATTAACAAGAAGCTGCTTCACTCTTGTCTTTCTCTCTCTCTCTCTTTCACCCCTCCTCCTCTCCCCCCCAGCGAAACGAGAAACTCCTGGAGACTATCGATCAACTATACTTGGAGTTCGCCAAGAGAGCCGCCCCCTTCAACAACTGGATGGACGGGGCCATGGAGGACTTGCAGGACATGTTCATCGTGCACAGCATCGAGGAGATCCAGGTAAGCGGAAAGGAAGAACTCCCATTCCTACAGCGCCACCTCCGGACGTCCCAAAGCGCTTCACAGCCAATGAAATACTTTATTTTTGAAGTGTGGTCGCTGTTGTAATGGTGGAAACGCAGCAGCCAATTTGTGCACAGCAAGCTCCCACAAACCAGCAATGTGACAATGCGCAGATCATGTAACAGTTAGGTTTCCAACCTCGCACCCAGTCCCGTTCACCCGTCACCCCCTGTGCTCGCTGACCTACATTGGCTCCTGGTCCGGCAACGAATCGATTTTAAAATTCTCATCCTGGTGTTCAAATCTCTCCGCGGCCTCCTCGCCCCCCCTCCCTATCTCTGTAACCTCCTCCAGCCCTACAACCCTCCCTATCACTTTAACCTCCTCCAGCCCCTACAACCCTCCCTATCTCTGTAACCTCCTCCAGCCCCTACACCCCTCCCTATCTCTGTAACCTCCTCCAGCCCCTACAACCCTCCCTATCTCTGTAACCTCCTCCAGCCCTACAACCCTCCCTATCTCTGTAACCTCCTCCAGCCCTACAACCCTCCCTAACTCTGTAACCTCCTCCAGCCCTACAACCCTCCCTATCTCTGTAACCTCCTCCAGCCCCTACAGCCCTCCCTATCTCTGTAACCTCCTCCAGCCCCTACAACCCTCCCTATCTCTGTAACCTCCTCCAGCCCAGCCCCTACAACCCTCCCTATCTCTGTAACCTCCTCCAGCCCCTACAGCCCTCCCTATCTCTGTAACCTCCTCCAGCCCCACAACGCTCCCTATCTCTGTAACCTCCTCCAGCCCCTACAACCCTCCCTATCTCTGTAACCTCCTCCAGCCCTACAACCCTCCCTATCTCTGTAACCTCCTCCAGCCCCTACAACCCTCCCTATCTCTGTAACCTCCTCCAGCCCCTACAACCCACCCTATCTCTGTAACCTCCTCCAGCCCCTACAACCCTCCCTATCTCTGTAACCTCCTCCAGCCCCTACAACCCTCCCTATCTCTGTAACCTCCTCCAGCCCCACAACCCTCCGAGATCTCTGTAACCTCCTCCAGCCCCACAACCCTCCCTATCTCTGTAACCTCCTCCAGCCCCCAACCCTCCCTATCACTGTAACCTCCTCCAGCCCCTACAACCCTCCCTTTCTCTGTAACCTCCTCCAGCCCCTACAACACTCCCTATCACTGTAACCTCCTCCAGCCCGTACAACCCTCCCTATCTCTGTAACCTCCTCCAGCCCCTACAACCCTCCCTATCCCTGTAACCTCCTCCAGCCTCTACAACCCTCCCTATCTCTGTAACCTCCTCCAGCCCCTACAACCCTCCCTATCTCTGTAACCTCCTCCAGACCCTACAACCCTCCCTATCTCTGTAACCTCCTCCAGCCCCACAACCCTCCCGATCTCTGTAACCTCCTCCAGCCCCACAACCCTCCCTATCTCTGTAACCTCCTCCAGCCTCTACAACCCTCCCTATCTCTGTAACCTCCTCCAGCCCCTACAACCCTCCCTATCTCTGTATCCTCCTCCAGCCCCTACAACCCTCCCTATCTCTGTAACCCCCTCCAGACCCAACAACCCTCCCTATCTCTGTAACCTCCTCCAGCCCCTACAACCCTCCCTATCTCTGTAACCTCCTCCAGCCCCACAACCCTCCCTATCTCTGTAACCTCCTCCAGCCCCACAACCCTCCCTATCTCTGTAACCTCCTCCAGCCCCACAATCGTCCCTATCTCTGTAACCTCCTCCAGCCATACAACCGTCCCTATCTCTGTAACCTCCCGCAACCCCAACAACCCTCCCCCCTCACGGTCCACTCCCTCCTCACGGTCCACTCCCCCCTCACGGTCCACTCCCTCCTCACGGTCCACTCCCTCCTCACGGTCCACTCCCTCCTCACGGTCCACTCCCCCCTCACGGTCCCTCCTCACGGTCCACTCCCCCCTCACGGTCCACTCCCCCCTCACGGTCCACTCCCCCCTCACGGTCCACTCCCTCCTCACGGTCCACTCCCTCCTCACAGTCCACTCCCTCCTCACGGTCCCTCCTCACGGTCCACTCCCTCCTCACGGTCCACTCCCCCCTCACGGTCCACTCCCTCCTCACGGTCCCTCCTCACGGTCCACTCCCTCCTCACGGTCCACTCACTCCTCACGGTCCCTCCTCACGGTCCACTCCCTCCTCACGGTCCACTCCCCCCTCACGGTCCACTCCCTCCTCACGGTCCCCCTTCACGGTCCACTCCCTCCTCACGGTCCACTCCCTCCTCACGGTCCACTCCCTCCTCACGGTCCACTCCCCCCTCACGGTCCACTCCCCCCTCACGGTCCACTCCCCCCTCACGGTCCACTCCCCCCTCACGGTCCACTCCCTCCTCACGGTCCACTCCCTCCTCACGGTCCACTCCCTCCTCACGGTCCCCCCTCACGGTCCACTCCCCCCTCACGGTCCACTCCCCCCTCACGGTCCACTCACTCCTCACGGTCCCTCCTCACGGTCCACTCCCTCCTCACGGTCCACTCCCTCCTCACGGTCCACTCCCTCCTCACGGTCCACTCCCTCCTCACGGTCCCTCCTCACGGTCCACTCCCTCCTCACGGTCCACTCCCCCCTCACGGTCCCTCCTCACGGTCCACTCCCTCCTCACGGTCCACTCCCTCCTCACGGTCCACTCCCCCCTCACGGTCCCTCCTCACGGTCCACTCCCTCCTCACGGTCCACTCCCTCCTCACGGTCCACTCCCCCCTCACGGTCCACTCCCCCCTCACGGTCCACTCCCCCCTCACGGTCCACTCCCCTCCTCACAGTCCACTCCCCTCCTCACGGTCCACTCCCTCCTCACGGTCCACTCCCCTCCTCACGGTCCACTCCCTCCTCACGGTCCACTCCCCTCCTCACGGTCCACTCCCTCCTCACGGTCCACTCCCTCCTCACGGTCCACTCCCTCCTCACGGTCCCTCCTCACGGTCCACTCCCTCCTCACGGTCCACTCCCTCCTCACGGTCCCTCCTCACGGTCCACTCCCTCCTCACGGTCCCTCCTCACGGGTTACTCCCTCCTCACGGTCCACTCCCTCCTCACGGTCCACTCCCCCCTCACGGTCCACTCCCTCCTCACGGTCCCTCCTCACGGTCCACTCCCTCCTCACGGTCCGCTCCCTCCTCACGGTCCACTCCCCCCTCACGGTCCCTCCTCACGGTCCACTCCCTCCTCACGGTCCACTCCCTCCTCACGGTCCACTCCCTCCTCACGGTCCCTCCTCACGGTCCACTCCCTCCTCACGGTCCACTCCTTCCTCACGGTCCCTCCTCACGGTCCACTCCCTCCTCACGGTCCACTCCCTCCTCACGGTCCACTCCCTCCTCACGGTCCACTCCCTCCTCACGGTCCACTCCCTCCTCACGGTCCACTCCCCCCTCACGGTCCACTCCCTCCTCACGGTCCACTCCTTCCTCACGGTCCAATCTCCATCCCCTCAATCACTCTAGTTTGCTCTCTCCTGTGTCCTTTCAGTAGCTGCCATCGCCTCTTTGTATCATTGCGAAGTGTACACCCTGTGCTCAGTGCGGTCTCACTGATGATAATGAAGATGATCAAAGGCTCACCTTGTGACTAATTGGTGAGCTCTCTCGAAGAGCCCGAAGGGCCGAACGCCCTCCTTCTCTGAAATTCTCTGAATTCTGCTGCGCATTCTTCCCTCAGAGCCTGATCACTGCCCATGAGCAGTTCAAAGCCACGCTCCCGGAGGCTGACAAGGAACGAATGGCCATTCTGGGGATCCAGAACGAGATCACCAAAATCGCCCAGACCTACGGAATCAAACTGTCCGGAATCAACCCCTACACCAACCTGTCTGCCCAGGAAATCGCCGTCAAGTGGGACAAGGTGAGTCACCGGCCGGAGATCAGCGCTCAGAGCAAGCACAGAAAAATCCTGCACCATGGGGAGAGAGCGGGGCAGCGGGATTAGTTTGTGGATTGATACAGGGCTATGGGGAGAGAGTGGGGCAGTGGGATTAGTTTGGGATTGATACAGGGCTCTGGGGAGAAAGCAGGGCAGTGGGATTAGTTTGGGATTGATACAGGGCTATGGGGACAGAGTGGGGCAGTGGGATTAGTTTGGGATTGATACAGGGCTATGGGGAGAGAGCGGGGCAGTGGGATTAGTTTGGGATTGATACAGGGCTATGGGAGAGAGCGGGGCAGTGGGATTAGTTTGGGGATTGATACAGGGCTATGGGGAGAGAGCGGGGCAGTGGGATTAGTTTGAGGATTGATACAGGGCTATGGGGAGAGAGCGGGGCAGTTGGATTAGTTTGGGATTGATACAGGGCTATGGGGAGAGAGCGGGGCAGCGGGATTAGTTTGGGATTGATACAGGGCTATGGGGAGAGAGCGGGGCAGTGGGATTAGTTTGGGGATTGATACAGGGCTATGGGGAGAGAGCAGGGCAGTGGGATTAGTTTGGGATTGATACAGGGCTATGGGGAGAGAGCGGGGCAGTGGGATTAGTTTGTGATTGATACAGGGCTATGGGGACAGAGTGGGGCAGTGGGATTAGTTTGGGATTGATACAGGGCTATGGGCAGAGAGAGCGGGGCAGTGGGATTAGTTTGGGATTGATACAGGGCTATGGGGAGAGAGCGGGGCATTGGGATTAGTTTGGGGATTGATACAGGGCTATGGGGAGAGAGTGGGGCAGTGGGATTAGTTTGGGATTGATACAGGGCTATGGGGAGAGAGTGGGGCAGTGGGATTAGTTTGGGATTTATACAGGGCTATGGGGAGAGAGTGGGGCAGGGGATTAGTTTGGGGATTGATACAGGGCTATGGGGAGAGAGCGGGGCAGTGGGATTAGTTTGGGGATTGATATAGGTCTATGGGGACAGAGCGGGGCAGTGGGTTTAGTTTGGGATTGATACAGCGCTATGGGGAGAGAGCGGGGCAGTGGGATTAGTTTGGGGATTGATACAGGGCTATGAGAGAGAGTGGGGCAGTGGGATTAGTGTGGGATTGATACAGGGCTATGGGGAGAGAGCGGGGCAGTGGGATTAGTTTGGGGATTGATGCAGGGCTATGGGGAGAGCGGGGCAGTGGGATTAGTTTGGGGATTGATGCAGGGCTATGGGGAGAGCGGGGCAGGGGATTAGTTTGGGATTGATACAGGGCTATGGGGAGAGAGCGGGGCAGTGGGATTAGTTTGGAGATTGATACAGGGCTATGGGGAGAGAGCGGGGCAGTGGGATTAGTTTGGGGATTGATGCAGGGCTATGGGGAGAGCGGGGCAGGGGATTAGTTTGGGATTGATACAGGGCTATGGGGAGCGAGCGGGGCAGTGGGATTAGTTTGGGGATTGATACAGGGCTATGGGGAGAGCGGGGCAGTGGGATTCGTTTGGGGATTGATACAGGGCTATGGGGAGAGCGGGGCAGTGGGATTAGTTTGGGGATTGATACAGGGCTATGGGGAGAGAGCGGGGCAGTGGGATTAGTTTGGGGATTGATACAGGGCTATGGGGAGAGCGGGGCAGTGGGATTAGTTTGGGGATTGATACAGGGCTATGGGAGAGAGCGGGGCAGTGGGATTAGTTTGGGGATTGATACAGGGCAATGGGGAGAGAGCGGGGCAGTGGGATTAGTTTGGGGATGGATGCAGGGCTATGGGGACAGAGCGGGGCAGTGGGATTAGTTTGGGGATGGGGAGAGCGGGGCAGTGGGATTAGTTTGGGGATTGATACAGGGCTATGGGGAGAGAGCGGGGCAGTGGGATTAGTTTGGGGATTGATACAGGGCAATGGGGAGAGAGCGGGGCAGTGGGATTAGTTTGGGGATGGATGCAGGGCTATGGGGACAGAGCGGGGCAGTGGGATTAGTTTGGGGATTGATACAGGGCTATGGGGACAGAGCGGGGCAGTGTGTGTTCGCTGTCCAGTCGCCCCTGCTGGTATTAACCCTTCCATCCCTGGGCCCACAGGTCAAGACACTGGTGCCCCACAGAGACCAAACATTGCAGGAGGAGCTCGCCCGCCAACAAGCCAACGAACGCCTTCGCCGTCAGTTCGCCGCTCAAGCCAACGTCATCGGCCCATGGATCCAGACCAAGATGGAGGTAAGAGGGAGCTTTACTCTGTATCTAACCCCCGTAACCTGGAAAAGAATATACTCCTAATTCCGAAGGCAAGAAAATGGTTTGCTTCCTGAATATTAGAAACATAGAAGATAGGAGCAGGAGTAGGCCATTCGGCCCCTCGAGCCTGCTCCGCCATTCGATGCGATCATGGCTGATCATCCAAACTCAGTACCCTGTCCCTGCCTTCTCCCCATATCCCTTGATACCTTTAGCTTTAAGAAATATATCTAACTCATTCTTGAATATATTTAATGACTTGGCCTCAACTACCTTCTGTGGTAGAGAATTCCACAGGTTCACCACTCTCTGGGTGAAGAAATTCTTCCTCATTTCTGTCCTAAATGGCTTACCCCTTATCCTCAGACTGTGACCCCTGGTTCTGGACTCTCTGACCATCGGGAACATCCTTCCTGCATCTAGTTTGTCTAGACCTGTCAGAATTTTATATGTTTCGATGAGATCCCCTCTCATTCTTCTAAACTCCAGCGAGTATAAGCCCAGTCGACCCAATCTCTCCTCATATGTCATTCCTGCCATCCCAGGTATCAGCCTTGTGAATCTTCGCTGAACTCCTTCCATGGCAAGAACATCCTTCCTCCGATAATCCCTCGCCTTGATAAACAGATAAAATGGAGTGACGGTTGCAAGGGAATGGGCGGGGAAACCGAGGAAGGTGCCAGTCTATCACGTAAAGAGATGGTGGTGGGGAGAAAGTTGACTTGCTCGCCGTGGAGACCAGTCTGCTGACTGTATGTGTCTCTCTTCCTCCAGGAAATTGGCCATATTTCCATTGACATCACGGGGTCACTGGAGGACCAGATGAACCACTTGAAGCAGTACGAGCAGAACATCATCAACTACAAATCCAACATCGACAAGCTGGAGGGCGACCATCAGCTCATCCAAGAGGCCCTCATCTTCGACAACAAGCACACCAGCTACACCATGGAGGTAGGCTGCCCGGGCCGTGGCACTGAACTGGCAACCGAGAGCTCATGAGTTCAGAGGGCACGGAGGTGGCACCGGCAAAGTGACCATGATAGTTTCCCGGATTGATGTCAGAACTCTATTGGGTTCACTCATGCCCTTCAGGGAAGGGAACCTGCCACCCTCTACCCGGTCCAGGAATAGAGGAGCAGGAGGAGGCCATTCAGCCCCCTCGAGCCTGTTACACAGGAACAGGAGGAGGCCATTCAGCCCCTCGAGCCTGTTACACAGGAACAGGAGGAGCCCATTCAGCCCCTCGAGCCTGTTACACAGGAACAGGAGGAGGCCATTCAGCCCCTCGAGCCTGTTACACAGGAACAGGAGGAGGCCCATTCAGCCCCTCGAGCCTGTTACACAGGAACAGGAGGAGCCCATTCAGCCCCTCCAGCCTGTTACACAGGAACAGGAGGAGCCATTCAGCCCCTTGAGCCTGTTACACAGGAACAGGAGGAGCCCATTCAGCCCCTTGAGCCTGTTACACAGGAACAGGAGGAGGCCATTCAGCCCCTCCAGCCTGTTCCGCCATTCAATCAGATCACGGCTAATCTGTATCCTAACTCCATTGACCCGCCTTGGTTCCGTAACCCTC
The DNA here is from genome assembly GCA_030390025.1 of Squalus acanthias. Taxonomy (NCBI): domain Eukaryota; kingdom Metazoa; phylum Chordata; class Chondrichthyes; order Squaliformes; family Squalidae; genus Squalus; species Squalus acanthias. The sequence continues at coordinate 8,582 of JASTWF010002644.1, read as the reverse complement.
AATACCCTGACCCAACAAAAGTCTAGCAATCTCAGTTTTGAAAGCTCCATTTAACCCCCAGCCTCGACAACTTTTTGGGGGTCAAATGGAACCTTTTTGGGGGAGAGAGTTCCAGATTTCCACTCCCCTTTGTGTGAAGAAGTGCTTCCTGACATCACCCCTGAACAGCCTGGCTCTAATTTTAAGGTTACGCCCCCTTGTTCTGGACCAGAGGAAATAGTTTCTCTCGATCTACCCTATCGAATCCTTTAATCATCTCCAACACCTCGATTAGATCACCCCTTAATCCTCTACAGTCGAGGGAATACAAGCCCAGTCTGTGCAAACTGTCCTCGTAATTTAACCCTTTTAGCCCCGGGTATCGTTCTGGTCAATCTGCGCTGCTCCCCCTCCGAGGTCAAGATATCCTTCCTGAGGTGCGGGGCCCAGAACTGAACACAGTTACTCCAGGTGGGGGTCTGACCAGAGCTTCTTGCAACGGAAGCATCACTTCCAGCTCTTTGTAATCCTGACCCCTTGAGATGAAGGCCAACATTCCATTAGCCTTTCCAATTATCTGTTGTGCCTGTCCACGAGCCTTTGTAGTCTGGACCGACTCGCGACTCCAATCCCACACCACCCGGTTGCCTCTGGATGCCCGCGGGGCTGCTATGGATGGGGACTAAATCCGGGCCATGTCCACATCCTCAGATGGCCGAGGACTCGACTCGACTCACAGTGTAGGGGGAGGGAACCCGATCCTTTTGGAGCTGGGGTCACTCCAGCCCAGACTGACGGACAGAGGGGGATGGTCTCCACTGTCTCCTGCCTCAGACATGGAGTGGGTTTGGAGCCACCTTCAAATTGTGGTCAGTGGTCTTGGGCCCACAGCAGAAAACCGCCCCAATCGCTATCGTACTCAAAGCCCGTGGAATGGGCTGGGGCAGTGGGGGTGGGGAGGACACTCAACCTGCGCTGGGCTAAGGCACATTGTTGGGGGAAAGGAGAGGGAGCTTTACTCTGTATCTAACCCGTGCTGCACCTGCCCTGGGAGTGTTTGATGGGACAGTGTAGAGGGAGCTTTACTCTGTATCTAACCCCGTGCTGTACCTGCCCTGGGACTGTTTGATGGGACAGTGTAGAGGGAGCTTTACTCTGTATCTAACCCGTGCAGTACCTGCCCTGGGAGTGTTTGATGGGACAGTGTAGAGGGAGCTTTACTCTGTATCTAACCTGTGTTGTACCTGCCCTGGCAGTGTTTGATGGGACAGTGTAGAGAGAGATTTACTCTGTATCTAACCCCGTGCTGTACCTGCCCTGGGAGTGTTTGATGGACAGTGTAGAGGGAGCTTTACTCTGTATCTAACCCGTGCTGTACCTGCCCTGGGAGTGTTTGATGGGACAGTGTAGAGGGAGCTTTACTCTGTATCTAACCCTGTGTTGTACCTGCCCTGGCAGTGTTTGATGGGACAGTGTAGAGGGAGCTTTACTCTGTATCTAACCCGTGCTGTACCTGCCCTGGGAGTGTTTGATGGGGACAGTGTAGAGGGAGCTTTGCTCTGTATCTAACCCGTGCTGTACCTGCCCCGGGAGTGTTTGATGGGACAGTGTAGAGGGAGCTTTACTCTGTATCTAACCCGTGCTGTACCTGCCCTGGGAGTGTTTGATGGGACAGTGTAGAGGGAGCTTTACTTTGTGTCTAACCCGTGCTGTACCTGCCCTGGGAGTGTTTGATGGGACAGTGTAGAGGGAGCTTTACTCTGTATCTAACCTGTGCTGTACCTGCCCTGGGAGTGTTTGATGGGACAGTGTACAGTGAGCTTTACGCTGTAGCTAACCCGTGCTGTACCTGCCCTGGGAGTGTTTGATGGGGCAGTGCAGAGGGAGCTTTACTCTGTATCTAACCCGTGCTGTACCTGCCCTGGGAGTGTTTGATGGGGACAGTGTAGAGGGAGCTTTACTCTGTATCTAACCCGTGCTGTACCTGCCCTGGGAGTGTTTGATGGGACAGTGCAGAGGTAGCTTTACTCTGTATCTAACCCCGTGCTGTACCTGCCCTGGGAGTGTTTGATGGGACAGTGTAGAGGGAGCTTTACTCTGTATCTAACCCGTGCTGTACCTGCCCTGGGAGTGTTTGATGGGGCAGTGCAGAGGGAGCTTTACTCTGTATCTAACCCGTGCTGCACCTGCCCTGGGAGTGTTTGATGAGACAGTGTAGAGGGAGCTTTACTCTGTATCTAACCCGTGCTGTACCTGCCCCGGGAGTGTTTGATGGGACAGTGTAGAGGGAGCTTTACTCTGTATCTAACCTGTGCTGTACCTGCCCTGGGAGTGTTTGATGGGACTGTGTAGAGGGAGCTTTACTCTGTATCTAACCTGTGCTGTACCTGCCCTGGGAGTGTTTGATGGGACAGTGTACAGGGAGCTTTACGCTGTAGCTAACCCGTGCTGTACCTGCCCTGGGAGTGTTTGATGGGGCAGTGCAGAGGGAGCTTTACTCTGTATCTAACCCGTGCTGTACCTGCCCTGGGAGTGTTTGATGGGGACAGTGTAGAGGGAGCTTTACTCTGTATCTAACCCGTGCTGTACCTGCCCTGGGAGTGTTTGATGGGACAGTGCAGAGGGAGCTTTACTCTGTATCTAACCCGTGCTGGAGCTGCCCTGGGAGTGGTTGATGGGACAGTGTAGAGGGAGCTTTACTCTATATCTAACCCCGTGCTGTACCTGCCCTGGGAGTGTTTGATGGGACAGTGTAGAGGGAGCTTTACTCTGTATCTAACCCCGTGCTGTACCTGCCCTGGGAGTGTTTGATGGGATAGTGTAGAGGGAGCTTTACTCTGTATCCAACCTGTGTTGTACCTGCCCTGGCAGTGTTTGATGGGACAGTGTAGAGGGAGCTTTACTCTGTATCTAACCCCGTGCTGTACCTGCCCTGGGAGTGTTTGATGGAACAGTGTAGACGGAGCTTTACTCTGTATCTAACCCGTGCTGTACCTGCCCTGGGAGTGTTTGATGGGACAGTGTAGAGGGAGCTTTACTCTGTATCTAACCCGTGCTGTACCTGCCCTGGGAGTGTTTGATGGGGCAGTGTAGAGGGAGCTTTACTCTGTATCTAACCCCGTGCTGTACCTGCCCTGGGAGTGTTTGATGGAACAGTGTAGAGGGAGCTTTACTCTGTATCTAACCCGTGCTGTACCTGCCCTGGGAGTGTTTGATGGGACAGTGTAGAGGGAGCTTTACTCTGTATCTAACCTGTGTTGTACCTGCCCTGGCAGTGTTTGATGGGACAGTGTAGAGGGAGCTTTACTCTGTATCTAACCCGTGCTGTACCTGCCCTGGGAGTGTTTGATGCGGCAGTGTAGAGGGAGCTTTGCTCTGTATCTAACCCGTGCTGTACCTGCCCCGGGAGTGTTTGATGGGACAGTGTAGAGGGAGCTTTACTCTGTCTCTAACCCGTGCTGTACCTGCCCTGGGAGTGTTTGATGGGACAGTGTAGAGGGAGCTTTACTTTGTATCTAACCCGTGCTGTACCTGCCCTGGGAGTGTTTGATGGGACAGTGTTGAGGGAGCTTTACTCTGTATCTAACCTGTGCTGTACCTGCCCTGGGAGTGTTTGATGGGACTGTGTAGAGGGAGCTTTACTCTGTATCTAACCTGTGCTGTACCTGCCCTGGGAGTGTTTGATGGGACAGTGTACAGTGAGCTTTACGCTGTAGCTAACCCGTGCTGTACCTGCCCTGGGAGTGTTTGATGGGGCAGTGCAGAGGGAGCTTTACTCTGTATCTAACCCGTGCTGTACCTGCCCTGGGAGTGTTTGATGGGACAGTGTAGAGGGAGCTTTACTCTGTATCTAACCCGTGCTGTACCTGCCCTGGGAGTGTTTGATGGGACAGTGTACAGGGAGCTTTACGCTGTAGCTAACCCGTGCTGTACCTGCCCTGGGAGTGTTTGATGGGGCAGTGCAGAGGGAGCTTTACTCTGTATCTAACCCGTGCTGTACCTGCCCTGGGAGTGTTTGATGGGGACAGTGTAGAGGGAGCTTTACTCTGTATCTAACCCGTGCTGTACCTGCCCTGGGAGTGTTTGATGGGACAGTGCAGAGGGAGCTTTACTCTGTATCTAACCCCGTGCTGTACCTGCCCTGGGAGTGTTTGATGGGACAGTGTAGAGGGAGCTTTACTCTGTATCTAACCCGTGCTGTACCTGCCCTGGGAGTGTTTGATGGGGCAGTGTAGAGGGAGCTTTACTCTGTATCTAACCCCGTGCTGTACCTGCCCTGGGAGTGTTTGATGAGACAGTGTAGAGGGAGCTTTACTCTGTATCTAACCCATGCTGTACCTGCCCTGGGAGTGTTTGATGGGACAGTGTAGAGGGAGCTTTACTCTGTATCTAACCCGTGCTGTACCTGCCCTGGGAGTGTTTGATGGGGACTGTGTAGAGGGAGCTTTACTCTGTATCTAACCCCGTGCTGTACCTGCCCTGAGAGTGATTGATGGGACAGTGTAGAGGGAGCTTTGCTCTGTATCTAACCCCGTGCTGCACCTGCCCTGGGAGTGTTTGATGGGACAGTGTAGAGGGAGCTTTGCTCTGTATCTAACCCGTGCTGCACCTGCCCTGGGAGTGTTTGATGGGACAGTGTAGAGGGAGCTTTACTCTGTATCTAACCCCGTGCTGTACCTGCCCTGGGAGTGTTTGATGGGACTGTGTAGAGGGAGCTTTACTCTGTATCTAACCTGTGCTGTACCTGCCCTGGGAGTGTTTGATGGGACAGTGTACAGGGAGCTTTACGCTGTAGCTAACCCGTGCTGTACCTGGCCTGGGAGTGTTTGATGGGGCAGTGCAGAGGGAGCTTTACTCTGTATCTAACCCGTGCTGTACCTGCCCTGGGAGTGTTTGATGGGGACAGTGTAGAGGGAGCTTTACTCTGTATCTAACCCGTGCTGTACCTGCCCTGGGAGTGTTTGATGGCACAGTGCAGAGGGAGCTTTACTCTGTATCTAACCCCGTGCTGTACCTGCCCTGGGAGTGTTTGATGGGACAGTGTAGAGGGAGCTTTACTCTGTATCTAACCCGTGCTGTACCTGCCCTGGGAGTGTTTGATGGGGCAGTGTAGAGGGAGCTTTACTCTGTATCTAACCCCGTGCTGTACCTGCCCTGGGAGTGTTTGATGAGACAGTGTAGAGGGAGCTTTACTCTGTATCTAACCCTTGCTGTACCTGCCCTGGGAGTGTTTGATGGGACAGTGTAGAGGGAGCTTTACTCTGTATCTAACCCGTGCTGTAGCTGCCCTGGGAGTGTTTGATGGGGACAGTGTAGAGGGAGCTTTACTCTGTATCTAACCCATGCTGTACCTGCCCTGGGAGTGTTTGATGGGACAGTGTAGAGGGAGCTTTACTCTGTATCTAACCCGTGCTGTACCTGCCCTGGGAGTGTTTGATGGGACAGTGTAGAGGGAGCTTTACTCTGTATCTAACCCGTGCTGTACCTGCCCTGGGAGTGTTTGATGGGGCAGTGTAGAGGGAGCTTTACTCTGTATCTAACCCCGTGCTGTACCTGCCCTGGGAGTGTTTGATGAGACAGTGTAGAGGGAGCTTTACTCTGTATCTAACCCATGCTGTACCTGCCCTGGGAGTGTTTGATGGGACAGTGTAGAGGGAGCTTTACTCTGTATCTAACCCGTGCTGTACCTGCCCTGGGAGTGTTTGATGGGGACTGTGTAGAGGGAGCTTTACTCTGTATCTAACCCCGTGCTGTACCTGCCCTGAGAGTGATTGATGGGACAGTGTAGAGGGAGCTTTGCTCTGTATCTAACCCCGTGCTGCACCTGCCCTGGGAGTGTTTGATGGGACAGTGTAGAGGGAGCTTTGCTCTGTATCTAACCCGTGCTGCACCTGCCCTGGGAGTGTTTGATGGGACAGTGTAGAGGGAGCTTTACTCTGTATCTAACCCCGTGCTGTACCTGCCCTGGGAGTGTTTGATGGGACTGTGTAGAGGGAGCTTTACTCTGTATCTAACCCGTGCTGTACCTGCCCTGGGAGTGTTTGATGGGACAGTGTAGAGGGAGCTTTACTCTGTATCTAACCCGTGCTGTACCTGCCCTGGGAGTGTTTGATGGGACAGTGTAGAGGGAGCTTTACTCTGTATCTAACCCGTGCTGTACCTGCCCTGGGAGTGTTTGATGGGACAGTGTAGAGGGAGCTTTACTCTGTATCTAACCCGTGCTGTACCTGCCCTGGGAGTGTTTGATGGGACAGTGTAGAGGGAGCTTTACTCTGTATCTAACCCGTGCTGTACCTGCCCTGGGAGTGTTTGATGGGACAGTGTAGAGGGAGCTTTACTCTGTATCTAACCCGTGCTGTACCTGCCCTGGGAGTGTTTGATGGGACAGTGTAGAGGGAGCTTTACTCTGTATCTAACCCGTGCTGTACCTGCCCTGGGAGTGTTTGATGGGACAGTGTAGAGGGAGCTTTACTCTGTATCTAACCGTGCTGTACCTGCCCTGGGAGTGTTTGATGGGACAGTGTAGAGGGAGCTTTACTCTGTATCTAACCCGTGCTGTACCTGCCCTGGGAGTGTTTGATGGGACAGTGTAGAGGGAGCTTTACTCTGTATCTAACCCGTGCTGTACCTGCCCTGGGAGTGTTTGATGGGACAGTGTAGAGGGAGCTTTACTCTGTATCTAACCCGTGCTGTACCTGCCCTGGGAGTGTTTGATGGGACAGTGTAGAGGGAGCTTTACTCTGTATCTAACCCGTGCTGTACCTGCCCTGGGAGTGTTTGATGGGACAGTGTAGAGGGAGCTTTACTCTGTATCTAACCCGTGCTGTACCTGCCCTGGGAGTGTTTGATGGGACAGTGTAGAGGGAGCTTTACTCTGTATCTAACCCGTGCTGTACCTGCCCTGGGAGTGTTTGATGGGACAGTGTAGAGGGAGCTTTACTCTGTATCTAACCCGTGCTGTACCTGCCCTGGGAGTGTTTGATGGGACAGTGTAGAGGGAGCTTTACTCTGTATCTAACCCGTGCTGTACCTGCCCTGGGAGTGTTTGATGGTTTTTGATCTGACCTTTTTTACTCTGTATCCTGGACCTTGGGCAGTGCAGAGGGAGAGGCAAGGGAGAGTTTGATGGGACAGTGTAGAGGGAGCTTTACTCTGTATCTAACCCGTGCTGTACCTGCCCTGGGAGTGTTTGATGGGACAGTGTAGAGGGAGCTTTACTCTGTATCTAACCGTGCTGTACCTGCCTGGGAGTGTTTGATGGGGACAGTGCAGAGGGAGCTTTACTCTGTATCTAACCCGTGCTGTACCTGCCTGGGAGTGTTTGATGGGGACAGTGTAGAGGGGCTTTACTCTGTATCTAACCCGTGCTGTACCTGCCCTGGGAGTGTTTGATGGGACAGTGTAGAGGGAGCTTTACTCTGTATCTAACCCGTGCTGTACCTGCCCTGGGAGTGTTTGATGGGACAGTGTAGAGGGAGCTTTACTCTGTATCTAACCCATGCTGTACCTGCCCTGGGAGTGTTTGATGGGACAGTGTAGAGGGAGCTTTACTCTGTATCTAACCCGTGCTGTACCTGCCCTGGAGTGTTTGATGGGGACTGTGTAGAGGAGCTTTACTCTGTATCTAACCCGTGCTGTACCTGCCCTGGGAGTGTTTGATGGGACAGTGTAGAGGAGCTTTACTCTGTATCTAAACCGTGCTGTACCTGCCTGGGAGTGTTTGATGGGACAGTGTAGAGGAGCTTTACTCTGTATCTAACCCGTGCTGTACCTGCCCTGGGAGTGTTTGATGGGACAGTGTAGAGGGAGCTTTACTCTGTATCTAACCGTGCTGTACCTGCCCTGGGAGTGTTTGATGGGACTTGTGTAGAGGAGCTTTACTCTGTATTAACCTGTGCTGTACCTGCCCTGGGAGTGTTTGATGGGACAGTGTAGAGGGAAGCTTTACTCTGTATCTAACCCGTGCTGTACCTGCCCTGGGAGTGTTTGATGGGACAGTGCTGAGGGAGCTTTACTCTGTATCTAACCGTGCTGTACCTGCCCTGGGAGTGTTTGATGGGACAGTGTAGAGGGAGCTTTACTCTGTATCTAACCCGTGCTGTACCTGCCCTGGGAGTGTTGATGGCACAGTGCAGAGGGAGCTTTACTCTGTATCTAACCCCGTGCTGTACCTGCCCCTGGAAGTGTTTGATGGGACAGTGTAGAGGGAGCTTTTACTCTGTATCTAACCCGTGCTGTACCTGCCCTGGGAGTGTTTGATGGGCAGTGAGAGGGAGCTTACTCTGTATCTAACACCGAGGCTTGTACCTGCCTTGGGAGTGTTTGATGAGACAGTGTAGAGGGACTTTACTCTGTATCTAACCCCATGCTGTACCCTGCCCTGGGAGTGCTTTGATGGGACAGTGTAGAGGGGAGCTTTACTCTGTAATCTAACCCGTGCTGTAGCTGCCCTGGGAGTGTTTGATGGGGACAGTGTAGAGGGAGCTTTACTCTGTATCTAAACCATGCTGTACCTGCCCTGGGAGTGTTTGATGGGAGTGTAGAGGGAGCTTTACTCTGTATCTAACCCGTGCTGTACCTGCCCTGGGAGTGTTTGATTGCTG
>JASTWF010002643.1:0-19700 GCA_030390025.1 Squalus acanthias | reverse complement strand
AGACTGAGAGAGAATCAGAGACTGAGAGAGAATCAGAGAGACTGAGAGAGAATCAGAGACAGAGAGAGAATCAGAGACTGAGACAGAATCAGAGACTGAGAGAGAATCAGAGACTGAGAGAGAATCAGAGAGACTGAGAGAGAATCAGAGAGACTAAGAGAGAATCAGAGAGACTGAGAGAGAATCAGAGAGACTGAGAGAGAATCAGAGAGACTGAGAGAGAATCAGAGACTGAGAGAGAATCAGAGACTGAGAGAGAATCAGAGAGACTGAGAGAGAATCAGAGACTGAGAGAGAATCAGAGACTGAGAGAGAATCAGAGAGACTGAGAGAGAATCAGAGAGACTAAGAGAGAATCAGAGAGACTGAGAGAGAATCAGAGACTGGGAGAGAATCAGAGACTGAGAGAGAATCAGAGACTGAGAGAGAATCAGAGAGACTGAGAGAGAATCAGAGAGACTGAGAGAGAATCAGAGACTGGGAGAGAATCAAAGACTGAGAGAGAATCAGAGAGACTGAGAGAGAATCAGAGACTGAGAGAGAATCAGAGAGACTGAGAGAGAATCAGAGAGACTGAGAGAGAATCAGAGACTGAGAGAGAATCAGAGACTGAGAGAGAATCAGAGAGACTGAGAGAGAATCAGAGACTGAGAGAGAATCAGAGACTGAGAGAGAATCAGAGAGACTGAGAGAGAATCAGAGACTGAGAGAGAATCAGAGAGACTGAGAGAGAATCAGAGACTGAGAGAGAATCAGAGAGACTGAGAGAGAATCAGAGAGACTGAGAGAGAATCAGAGAGACTGAGAGAGAATCAGAGACTGAGAGAGAATCAGAGACTGAGAGAGAATCAGAGAGACTGAGAGAGAAATCAGAGAGACTGAGAGAGAATCAGAGACTGAGAGAGAATCAGAGAGACTGAGAGAGAATCAGAGAGACTGAGAGAGAATCAGAGAGACTGAGAGAGAATCAGAGAGACTGAGAGAGAATCAGAGACTGAGAGAGAATCAGAGAGACTGAGAGAGAATCAGAGACTGAGAGAGAATCAGAGACTGAGAGAGAATCAGAGAGACTGAGAGAGAATCAGAGAGACTGAGAGAGAATCAAGAGCTGAGAGAGAATCAGAGACTGAGAGAGAATCAGAGGACTGAGGAGGAATCAGAGAGACTGAGAGAGAATCAGAGAGACTGAGAGAGATCAAGAGACTGATAGAGAATCAGAGACTGAGAGAGAATCAGAGACTGAGAGAGAATCAGAGAGACTGAGAGAGAATCAGAGAGACTGAGAGAGAATCAGAGAGACTGAGAGAAAATCAGAGAGACTGAGAGAGAATCAGAGACTGAGAGAGATCAGAGACTGAGAGAGATCAGAGAGACTGAGAGAGAATCAGAGAGACTGAGAGAGAATCAGAGAGACTGAGAGAGAATCAGAGAGACTGAGAGAGAATCAGAGAGACTGAGAGAGAATCAGAGAGACTGAGAGAGAATCAGAGAGACTGAGAGAGAATCAGAGAGACTGAGAGAGAATCAGAGAGACTGAGAGAGAATCAGAGAGACTGAGAGAATCAGAGAGACTGAGAGAGATCAGAGAGACTGAGAGAGAATCAGAGACTGAGAGAGAATCAGAGAGACTGAGAGAGCATCAGAGAGACTGAGAGAGAATCAGAGAGACAGAGAGAGAATCAGAGACTGAGGAGAGATCAGAGACTGAGAGAGAATCAGAGAGACTGAGAGACAATCAGAGAGACTGAGAGAGAATCAGAGACTGAGAGAGAATCAGAGACTGAGAGAGATCAGAGAGACTGAGAGAGAATCAGAGAGACTGAGAGAGAATCAGAGACTGAGAGAGAATCAGAGAGACTGAGAGAGAATCAGAGACTGAGAGAGAATCAGAGACTGAGAGAGATCAGAGACTGAAGAGAGATCAGAGACTGAGAGAGAATCAGAGAGACTGAGAGAGAATCAGAGAGACTGAGAGAGAATCAGAGAGACTGAGAGAGAATCAGAGAGACTGAGAGAGAATCAGAGACTGAGAGAGAATCAGAGACTGAGAGAGAATCAGAGACTGAGAGAGAATCAGAGAGACTGAGAGAGAATCAGAGAGACTGAGAGAGAATCAGAGACTGAGAGAGAATCAGAAGAGACTAAGAGAGAATCAGAGACGAGAGAGAAATCAGAGAGACTGAGAGAGACTCAGAGACTAAGAGAGAATCAGAGAGAACCAGAGAGACTGAGAGAGAATCAGAGACTGGGAGAGAATCAGAGACTGAGAGAGAATCAGAGAGACTGAGAGAGAATCAGAGACTGAGAGAGAATCAGAGAGACTGAGAGAGAATCAGAGAGACTGAGAGAGAATCAGAGACTGGAGAGAATCAGAGACTGAGAGAGAATCAGAGACTGAGAGAGAATCAGAGAGACTGAGAGAGAATCAGAGAGACTGAGAGAGAATCAGAGACTGAGAGAGAATCAGAGACTGAGAGAGAATCAGAGACTGAGAGAGAATCAGAGAGACTGAGAGAGAATCAGAGAGACTGAGAGAGAATCAGAGACTGAGAGAGAATCAGAGACTGAGAGAGAATCAGAGACTGAGGGAGAATCAGAGAGACTGAGAGAGAATCAGAGAGACTGAGAGAGAATCAGAGAGACTGAGAGAAAATCAGAGAGACTGAGAGAGAATCAGAGACTGAGAGAGAATCAGAGACTGAGAGAGGATCAGAGAGGAGAGAGAATCAGAGAGGAGAGAGAATCAGAGAGGAGAGAGAATCAGAGAGGAGAGAGAATCAGAGAGGAGAGAGAATCAGAGAGACTGAGAGAGAATCAGAGAGACTGAGAGAGAATCAGAGAGACTGAGAGAGAATCAGAGACTGAGAGAGAATCAGAGAGACTGAGAGAGAATCAGAGAGACTGAGAGAGAATCAGAGAGACAGAGAGAGAATCAGAGACTGAGAGAGAATCAGAGACTGAGAGAGAATCAGAGAGACTGAGAGAGAATCAGAGAGACTGAGAGAGAATCAGAGACTGAGAGAGAATCAGAGAGACTGAGAGAGAATCAGAGAGACTGAGAGAGAATCAGAGAGACTGAGAGAGAATCAGAGACTGAGAGAGAATCAGAGAGACTGAGAGAGAATCAGAGACTGAGAGAGAATCAGAGACTGAGAGAGAATCAGAGACTGAGAGAGAATCAGAGACTGAGAGAGAATCAGAGAGACTGAGAGAGAATCAGAGAGACTAAGAGAGAATCAGAGAGACTGAGAGAGAATCAGAGAGACTGAGAGAGAATCAGAGAGACTGAGAGAGAATCAGAGACTGAGAGAGAATCAGAGACTGAGAGAGATCAGAGAGACTGAGAGAGAATCAGAGACTGAGAGAGAATCAGAGACTGAGAGAGAATCAGAGAGACTGAGAGAGATCAGAGAGACTAAGAGAGAATCAGAGAGACTGAGAGAGAATCAGAGAGACTGAGAGAGAATCAGAGAGACTGGAGAGAATCAGAGAGACTGAGAGAGAATCAGAGACTGAGAGAGAATCAGAGACTGAGAGAGAATCAGAGAGACTGAGAGAGAATCAGAGAGACTGAGAGAGAATCAGAGAGACTGAGAGAGAATCAGAGAGACTGAGAGAGAATCAGAGATGAGAGAGAATCAGAGACTGAGAGAGAATCAGAGACTGAGAGAGAATCAGAGAGACTGAGAGAGAGTCAGAGACTGAGAGAGAATCAGAGAGACTAAGAGAGAATCAGAGACTGAGAGAGAATCAGAGAGACTGAGAGAGAATCAGAGACTAAGAGAGAATCAGAGAGAATCAGAGAGACTGAGAGAGAATCAGAGACTGGGAGAGAATCAGAGACTGAGAGAGAATCAGAGAGACTGAGAGAGAATCAGAGACTGAGAGAGAATCAGAGAGACTGAGAGAGAATCAGAGAGACTGAGAGAGAATCAGAGACTGGGAGAGAATCAGAGACTGAGAGAGAATCAGAGACTGAGAGAGAATCAGAGAGACTGAGAGAGAATCAGAGAGACTGAGAGAGAATCAGAGACTGGGAGAGAATCAAAGACTGAGAGAGAATCAGAGAGACTGAGAGAGAATCAGAGACTGAGAGAGAATCAGAGAGACTGAGAGAGAATCAGAGAGACTGAGAGAGAATCAGAGACTGAGAGAGAATCAGAGACTGAGAGAGAATCAGAGAGACTGAGAGAGAATCAGAGACTGAGAGAGAGATCAGAGACTGAGAGAGAATCAGAGAGGACTGAGAGGAATCAGAGACTGAGAGAGAATCAGAGAGACTGAGAGAGAATCAGAGACTGAGAGAGAATCAGAGAGACTGAGAGAGAATCAGAGAGATGAGAGAGAATCAGAGAGACTGAGAGAGAATCAGAGACTGAGAGAGAATCAGAGACTGAGAGAGAATCAGAGAGACTGAGAGAGAATCAGAGAGACTGAGTGAAAATCAGAGACTGAGAGAGAATCAGAGAGACTGAGAGAGAATCAGAGAGACTGAGAGAGAATCAGAGAGACTGAGAGAGAATCAGAGAGACTGAGAGAGAATCAGAGACTGAGAGAGAATCAGAGAGACTGAGAGAGAATCAGAGACTGAGAGAGAATCAGAGACTGAGAGAGAATCAGAGAGACTGAGAGAGAATCAGAGAGACTGAGAGAGAATCAGAGACTGAGAGAGAATCAGAGACTGAGAGAGAATCAGAGACTGAGAGAGAATCAGAGAGACTGAGAGAGAATCAGAGAGACTGAGAGAGAATCAGATACTGAGAGAGAATCAGAGACTGAGAGAGAATCAGAGACTGAGAGAGAATCAGAGAGACTGAGAGAGAATAAGAGAGACTGAGAGAGAATCAGAGAGACTGAGAGAAAATCAGAGAGACTGAGAGAGAATCAGAGAAGAGAGAGGAATCAGAGATGAGAGAGGATCAGAGAGGAGAGAGGATCAGAGAGACTGAGAGAGATCGAGAGACTGAGAGAGAATCAGAGAGACTGAGAGAGAATCAGAGAGACTGAGAGAGAATCAGAGAGACTGAGAGAGAATCAGAGAGACTGAGAGAGAATCAGAGAGACTGAGAGAGATCAGAGACTGAGAGAGAATCAGAGAGACTGAGAGAGAATCAGAGAGACTGAGAGAGAATCAGAGAGTACAGAGAGCGAATCAGAGACTGAGAGAGAATCAGAGACTGAGAGAGAATCAGAGAGACTGAGAGAGAATCAGAGAGACTTCGAGGAGAATCAGAGACTGAGAGAGAATCAGAGAGACTGAGAGAGAATAGAGAGACTGAGAGAGAATCAGAGACTGAGAGAGAATCAGAGACTGAGAGAGAATCAGAGACTGAGAGAGAATCAGAGACTGAGAGAGAATCAGAGAGACTGAGAGAGAATCAGAGAGACTAAGAGAGAATCAGAGAGGCCTGAGAGAGAATCAGAGAGACTGAGAGAATCAGAGAGAATGAGAGAGAATCAGAGACTGAGAGAGAATGAGAGACTGAGAGAGAATCAGAGAGACTGAGAGAGAAATCAGAGACAGAGAGAGAATCAGAGACTGAGAGAGAATCAGAGAGACTGAGAGAAATAGAGTGACTAAGAGAGAATCAGAGAGACTGAGAGAATCAGAGAGATGAGAGAGAATCAGAGAGACTGAGAGAGAATCAGAGAGACTGAGAGAGAATCAGAGGCTGAGAGAGAATCAGAGACTGAGAGAGATCAGAGAGACTGAGAGAGAATCAGAGAGACTGAGAGAGAATCAGAGAGACTGAGAGAGAATCAGAGAGACTGAGAGAGAATCAGAGGACTGAGAGAGAATCAGAGACTGAGAGAGAATCAGAGAGGACTGAGAGAGAATCAGAGAGGACTGAGAGAGAATCAGAGACTGAGAGAGAATCAGAGAGACTAAGAGAGAATCAGAGACTGAGAGAGAATCAGAGAGACTGAGAGAGAATCAGAGAGACTGAGAGAGAATCAGAGAGACTGAGAGAGAATCAGAGAGACTGAGAGAGAATCAGAGAGACTGAGTGAGAATCAGAGACTGAGAGAGAATCAGAGAGACTGAGAGAGAATCAGAGAGACTGAGAGAGAATCAGAGACTGAGAGAGAATCAGAGAGACTGAGAGAGAATCAGAGTGACTGAGAGAGAATCAGAGACTGGGAGAGAATCAGAGATGAGAGAGAATCAGACAGACTGAGAGAGAATCAGAGGACTGAGAGAGAATCAGAGAGACTGAGAGAGAATCAGAGAGACTGAGAGAGAATCAGAGAGACTGAGAGAGAATCAGAGAGACTGAGAGAGAATCAGAGACTGGGAGAGAATCAAAGACTGAGAGAGAATCAGAGAGACTGAGAGAGAATCAGAGAGGAGAGAGAATCAGAGAGACTGAGAGAGATCAGAGAGGACTGAGAGAGAATCAGAGATTGAGAGAGAATCAGAGACTGAGAGAGAATCAGAGTGACTGAGAGAGAATCAGAGACTGAGAGAGAATCAGAGACTGAGAGAGACTGAGAGAGAATCAGAGACTGAGAGAGAATCAGAGGAGACTGAGAGAGAATCAGAGACTGAGAGAGAATCAGAGAGGACTGAGAGAGAATCAGAGAGACTGAGAGAGAATCAGAGAGACTGAGAGAGAATCAGAGACTGAGAGGAGAATCAGAGACTGAGAGAGAATCAGAGAGACTGAGAGAGAATCAGAGACTGAGAGAGAATCGAGACTGAGAGAGAATCAGAGAGACTGAGAGAGAATCAGAGAGACTAAGAGTGAATCAGAGAGACTGAGAGAGAATCAGAGAGGAGAGAGAATCAGAGAGACTGAGAGAGAATCAGAGAGACTGAGAGAGAATCAGAGACTGAGAGAGAATCAGAGACTGAGAGAGAATCAGAGAGACTGAGAGAGAATCAGAGAGACTGAGAGAGAATCAGAGAGAATGAGAGAGAATCAGCGAGACTGCGAGAGAATCAGAGACTGAGGAGAATCAGAGATGAGAGAGAATCAGAGAGACTGAGAGAGAATCAGAGAGACTGAGAGAGACTCAGAGACTGAGAGAGAATCAGAGAGACTGAGAGAGAATCAGAGCCTGAGAGAGAATCAGAGAGACTGAGAGAGAATCAGAGAGACTGAGAGAGAATCAGAGAGACTGAGAGAGAATCAGAGAGGAGAGAGAATCAGAGAGGACTGAGTGAGAATCAGAGACTGAGAGAGAATCAGAGAGACTGAGAGAGAATCAGAGAGACTGAGAGAGAATCAGAGACTGAGAGAGAATCAGAGAGACTGAGAGAGAATCAGAGAGACTGAGAGAGAATCAGAGACTGAGAGAGAATCAGAGAGATGAGAGAGAATCAGAGAGACTGAGAGAGAATCAGAGACTGGGAGAGAAATCAGAGACGGGGAGAGAGAATCAGAGACTGAGAGAGAATCAGAGAGAATGAGAGAGAATCAGAGAGACTGAGAGAGAATCAGAGACTGGGAGAGAATCAAAGACTGAGAGAGAATCAGAGAGACTGAGAGAGAATCAGAGACTGAGAGAGAATCAGAGAGGATGAGAGAGAATCAGAGAGACTGAGAGAGAATCAGAGGACTGAGAGAGAATAGAGATGAGAGTGAATCAGAGAGACTGAGAGAGAATCAGAGACTGAGAGAGAATCAGAGACTGAGAGAGAATCAGAGAGACTGAGAGAGAATCAGAGAGATGAGAGAGACTCAGAGAGGACTGAGAGAGAATCAGAGACTGAGAGAGAATCAGAGAGACTGAGAGAGAATCAGAGAGACTGAGAGAGACTCAGAGAGACTGAGAGAGAATCAGAGAGACTGAGAGAGAATCGAGAGACTGAGTGAGAATCAGAGACTGAGAGAGAATCAGAGAGACTGAGAGAGAATCAGAGAGACTGAGAGAGAATCAGAGACTGAGAGAGAAATCGAGAGACTCAGAGAGAATCAGAGAGGACTGAGAGAGAATCAGAGACTGGAGAGAGAATCAGAGGACAGAGAGAGAATCAGAGAGGAGAGAGAATCAGAGAGGAGAGAGAATCAGAGAGGAGAGAGAATCAGAGAGACTGAGAGAGAATCAGGAGACTGTGAGAGAATCAGAGACTGAGAGAGAATCAGAGACTGAGAGAGAATCAGAGAGACTGAGAGAGAATCAGAGAGACTGAGAGAGAATCAGAGACTGGGAGAGAATCAAAGACTGAGAGAGAATCAGAGAGACTGAGAGAGAATCAGAGACTGAGAGAGAATCAGAGAGACTGAGAGAGAATCAGAGAGGAGAGAGAATCAGAGAGTGAGAGAGAATCAGAGAGTGAGAGAGAATCAGAGAGGAGAGAGGATCAGAGAGGAGAGAGAATCAGAGAGGAGAGAGAATCAGAGAGGAGAGAGAATCAGAGAGTGAGAGAGAATCAGAGACTGAGAGAGACTGAGAGAGAATCAGAGACTGAGAGAGAATCAGAGAGACTGAGAGAGAATCAGAGACTGAGGAGGAATCAGGAGAGACTGAGGAGAATCAGAGAGACTGAGAGAGAATCAGAGAGACTGAGAGAGAATCAGAGACCTGAGAGAGAATCAGAGACTGAGAGAGAATCAGAGAGGACTGAGAGAGAATCAGAGACTGAGAGAGAACTCAGAGACTGAGAGAGAATCAGAGAGACTGAGAGAGAATCAGAGAGACTAAGAGAGAATCAGAGAGACTGAGAGAGAATCAGAGAGATGAGAGAGAATCAGAGAGACTGAGAGAGAATCAGAGAGACTGAGAGAGAATCAGAGACTGAGAGAGAATCAGAGACTGAGAGAGAATCAGAGAGACTGATGAGAGAATCAGAGAGACTGAGAGAGAATCGAGAGAATGAGAGAAATCAGCGAGACTGAGAGAGAATCAGAGACTGAGAGAGAATCAGAGACTGAGAGAGAATCAGAGGACTGAGAGAGAATCAGAGAGACTGAGAGAGAATCAGAGACTGAGAGAGAATCAGAGAGACTGAGAGAGAATCAGAGCCTGCGAGAGAATCAGAGAGACTGAGAGAGAATCAGAGAGACTGAGAGAGAATCAGAGAGACTGAGAGAGAATCAGAGAGACTGAGAGAGAATCAGAGAGACTGAGTGAGAATCAGAGACTGAGAGAGAACAGAGAGACTGAGAGAGAATCAGAGAGACTGAGAGAGAATCAGAGGACTGAGAGAGAATCAGAGAGACTGGAGTGAGAATCAGAGACTGAGAGAGAATCAGAGAGGACTGAGAGAGAATCAGAGAGACTGAGAGAGAATCAGAGACTGAGAGAGAATCAGAGAGACTGAGAGAGAATCAGAGAGACTGAGAGAGAATCAGAGACTGAGAGAGAATCAGAGACTGAGAGAGAATCAGAGAGACTGAGAGAGAATCAGAGACTGAGAGAGAATCAGAGAGACTGAGAGAGAATCAGAGAGACTGAGAGAGAATCAGAGACTGAGAGAGAATCAGAGACTGAGAGAGAATCAGAGACTGAGAGAGAATCAGAGAGACTGAGAGAGAATCTGAGAGAGAATCAGAGACTGAGAGAGAATCAGAGACTGAGAGAGAATCAGAGAGACTGAGAGAGAATCAGAGAGACTGAGAGAGAATCAGAGACTGAGAGAGAATCAGAGAGACTGAGAGAGAATCAGAGAGACTGAGAGAGAATCAGAGACTGAGAGAGAATCAGAGAATGAGAGAGAATCAGAGAGACTGAGAGAGAATCAGATACTGAGAGAGAATCAGAGACTGAGAGAGAATCAGAGAGACTGAGAGAGATAGAGACTGAGAGAGAATCAGAGAGACTGAGAGAGAATCAGAGACTGAGAGAGATCAGAGAGACTGAGAGAGAATCAGAGTCTGAGAGGAATCAGAGACTGAAAGAGAATCAGAGAGATGAGAGAGAATCAGAGAGACTGAGAGAGAATCAGAGGACTGAGAGCGAATCAGAGACTGAGAGAGAATCAGAGACTGAGAGAGAATCAGAGAGTCTGAGAGAGAATCAGGAGACTGAGAGAGAATCAGAGAGACTGAGAGAGAATCAGAGAGACTGAGAGAGAATCAGAGACTGAGAGAGAATCAGGATGAGAGAGGATCTGAGAGATGAGAGAGAATCAGAGACTGAGAGAGAATCAGCGAGACTGAGAGAGAATCAGAGAGACTGAGAGAGAATCAGAGAGACAGAGAGAGAATCAGAGGACTGAGAGAGAATCAGAGACTGAGAGAGAATCAGAGAGATGAGAGAGAATCAGAGAGACTGGAGAGAATCAGAGATGAGAGAGATCAGAGAGACTGAGAGAGAATCAGAGAGACTGAGAGAGAATCAGAGAGACTGAGAGAGAATCAGAGACTGAGAGAGAATCAGAGACTGAGAGAGAATCAGAGACTGAGAGAGAATCAGGAGACTGGAGTGAATCAGAGACTGAGAGGGAATCAGAGACTGAGAGAGAATCAGAGAGACTGAGAGAGAATCAGAGAGACTAAGAGAGAATCAGAGACTGAGAGAGAATCAGAGAGACTGAGAGAGAATCAGAGAGACTGAGAGAGAATCAGGGACTGAGAGAGAATCAGAGACTGAGAGAGAATCAGAGGACTGAGAGAGAATCAGAGACTGAGAGAGAATCAGAGAGACTGAGAGAGAATCAGAGAGACTAAGAGAGAATCAGAGAGACTGAGAGAGAATCAGAGAGATGGAGAGAATCAGAGAGACTGAGAGAGAATCAGAGAGACTGAGAGAGAATCAGAGACTGAGAGAGAATCAGAGACTGAGAGAGAATCAGAGAGACTGAGAGAGAATCAGAGAGACTGAGAGAGAATCAGAGAGACTGAGAGAGAATCAGAGAGACTGAGAGAGAATCAGAGACTGAGAGAGAATCAGAGACTGAGAGAGAATCAGAGAGACTGAGAGAGAATCAGAGAGACTGAGAGAGAATCAGAGACTGAGAGAGAATCAGAGAGACTGAGAGAGAATCAGAGAGACTGAGAGAGAATCAGAGAGACTGAGAGAGAATCAGAGAGACTGAGAGAGAATCAGAGAGACTGAGAGAGAATCAGAGACTGAGAGAGAATCAGAGAGACTGAGAGAGAATCAGAGAGACTGAGAGAGAATCAGAGACTGAGAGAGAATCAGAGAGACTGAGAGAGAATCAGAGAGACTGAGAGAGAATCAGAGACTGAGAGAGAATCAGAGACTGAGAGAGAATCAGAGAGACTGAGAGAGAATCAGAGACTGAGAGAGAATCAGAGAGACTGAGAGAGAATCAGAGAGACTGAGAGAGAATCAGAGACTGAGAGAGAATCAGAGACTGAGAGAGAATCAGAGACTGAGAGAGAATCAGAGAGACTGAGAGAGAATCAGAGAGACTGAGAGAGAATCAGAGACTGAGAGAGAATCAGAGACTGAGAGAGAATCAGAGAGACTGAGAGAGAATCAGAGACTGAGAGAGAATCAGAGAGACTGAGAGAGAATCAGAGAGACTGAGAGAGAATCAGGAGACTGAGAGAGAATCAGAGAGACTGAGAGAGAATCAGAGAGACTGAGAGAGAATCAGAGAGACTGAGAGAGAATCAGAGAGACTGAGAGAGAATCAGAGAGACTGAGAGAGAATCAGAGACTGAGAGAGAATCAGAGAGACTGAGAGAGAATCAGAGAGACTGAGAGAGAATCAGAGAGACTGAGAGAGAATCAGAGACTGAGAGAGAATCAGAGAGACTGAGAGAGAATCAGAGAGACTGAGAGAGAATCAGAGAGACTGAGAGAGAATCAGGAGACTGAGAGAGAATCAGAGAGACTGAGAGAGAATCAGAGCGACTGAGAGAGAATCAGAGAGACTGAGAGAGAATCAGAGAGACTGAGAGAGAATCAGAGGACTGAGAGATAATCAGACGACGACTGAGAGAGAATCAGAGAGACTGAGAGAGAATCAGAGACTGGGAGAGAATCAGAGACTGAAGAGAGAATCAGCGAGACTGAGAGAGAATCAGAGAGACTGAGAGGAATCAGAGACTGGGAGAGAATCAGAGGACTGAGAGAGAATCAGAGACTGAGAGAGAATCAGAGCGACTGAGAGAGAATCAGAGAGACTGAGAGAGAATCAGAGAGACTGAGAGAGAATCAGAGACTGAGAGAGAATCAGAGAGACTGAGAGAGAATCAGAGAGACTGAGAGAGAATCAGAGAGACTGAGAGAGAATCAGAGACTGAGAGAGAATCAGAGAGACTGAGAGAGAATCAGAGAGACTGAGAGAGAATCAGAGACTGAGAGAGAATCAGAGACTGAGAGAGAATCAGAGACTGAGAGAGAATCAGAGAGACTGAGAGAGAATCAGAGAGACTGAGAGAGAATCAGAGACTGAGAGAGAATCAGAGAGACTGAGAGAGAATCAGAGAGACTGAGAGAGAATCAGAGACTGAGAGAGAATCAGAGAGACTGAGAGAGAATCAGAGAGACTGAGAGAGAATCAGAGACTGAGAGAGAATCAGAGACTGAGAGAGAATCAGAGAGACTGAGAGAGAATCAGAGACTGAGAGAGAATCAGAGACTGAGAGAGAATCAGAGAGACTGAGAGAGAATCAGAGACTGAGAGAGAATCAGAGAGACTGAGAGAGAATCAGAGACTGAGAGAGAATCAGAGAGACTGAGAGAGAATCAGAGAGACTGAGAGAGAATCAGAGAGACTGAGAGAGAATCAGAGACTGAGAGAGAATCAGAGAATGAGAGAGAATCAGAGAGACTGAGAGAGAATCAGAGACTGAGAGAGAATCAGAGACTGAGAGAGAATCAGAGAGACTGAGAGAGAATCAGAGACTGAGAGAGAATCAGAGACTGAGAGAAGAGACTGAGAGAGAATCAGAGACTGAGAGAGAATCAGAGAGACTGAGAGAGAATCAGAGACTGAGAGAGAATCAGAGAGACTGAGAGAGAATCAGAGAGACTGAGAGAGAATCAGAGAGACTGAGAGAGAATCAGAGACTGAGAGAGAATCAGAGACTGAGAGAGAATCAGAGAGACTGAGAGAGAATCAGAGAGACTGAGAGAGAATCAGAGACTGAGAGAGAATCAGAGAGACTGAGAGAGAATCAGAGAGACTGAGAGAGAATCAGAGAGACTGAGAGAGAATCAGAGAGACTGAGAGAGAATCAGAGAGACTGAGAGAGAATCAGAGAGACTGAGAGAGAATCAGAGACTGAGAGAGAATCAGAGACTGAGAGAGAATCAGAGAGAGAGACTGAGAGAGAATCAGAGAGACTGAGAGAGAATCAGAGAGATGAGAGAGAATCAGAGAGACTGAGAGAGAATCAGAGACTGAGAGAGAATCAGAGACTGAGAGAGAATCAGAGAGACTGAGAGAGAATCAGAGAGACTGAGAGAGAATCAGAGACTGAGAGAGAATCAGAGAGACTGAGAGAGAATCAGAGACTGAGAGAGAATCAGAGAGACTGAGAGAGAATCAGAGAGACTGAGAGAGAATCAGAGAGACTGAGAGAGAATCAGAGAGACTGAGAGAGAATCAGAGAGACTGAGAGAGAATCAGAGACTGAGAGAGAATCAGAGAGACTGAGAGAGAATCAGAGAGACTGAGAGAGAATCAGAGACTGAGAGAGAATCAGAGAGACTGAGAGAGAATCAGAGAGACTGAGAGAGAATCAGAGACTGAGAGAGAATCAGAGAGACTGAGAGAGAATCAGAGAGACTGAGAGAGAATCAGAGACTGAGAGAGAATCAGAGACTGAGAGAGAATCAGAGACTGAGAGAGAATCAGAGAGACTGAGAGAGAATCAGAGAGACTGAGAGAGAATCAGAGACTGAGAGAGAATCAAAGACTGAGAGAGAATCAGAGAGACTGAGAGAGAATCAGAGAGACTGAGAGAGAATCAGAGACTGAGAGAGATCAGAGAGACTGAGAGAGAATCAGAGAGACTGAGAGAGAATCAGAGACTGAGAGAGAATCAGAGACTGAGAGAGAATCAGAGAGACTGAGAGAGAATCAGAGACTGAGAGAGAATCAGAGACTGAGAGAGAATCAGAGAGACTGAGAGAGAATCAGAGAGACTGAGAGAGAATCAGAGACTGAGAGAGAATCAGAGACTGAGAGAGAATCAGAGACTGAGAGAGAATCAGAGAGACTGAGAGAGAATCAGAGAGACTGAGAGAGAATCAGAGAGACTGAGAGAGAATCAGAGAGACTGAGAGAGAATCAGAGAGACTGAGAGAGAATCAGAGAGACTGAGAGAGAATCAGAGACTGAGAGAGAATCAGAGACTGAGAGAGAATCAGAGACTGAGAGAGAATCAGAGAGACTGAGAGAGAATCAGAGACTGAGAGAGAATCAGAGAGACTGAGAGAGAATCAGAGAGACTGAGAGAGAATCAGAGAGACTGAGAGAGAATCAGAGAGACTGAGAGAGAATCAGAGAGAGACTGAGAGAGAATCAGAGACTGAGAGAGAATCAGAGAGACTGAGAGAGAATCAGAGAGACTGAGAGAGAATCAGAGACTGAGAGAGAATCAGAGAGACTGAGAGAGAATCAGAGAGACTGAGAGAGAATCAGAGACTGAGAGAGAATCAGAGACTGAGAGAGAATCAGAGAGACTGAGAGAGAATCAGAGACTGAGAGAGAATCAGAGAGACTGAGAGAGAATCAGAGAGACTGAGAGAGAATCAGAGACTGAGAGAGAATCAGAGACTGAGAGAGAATCAGAGACTGAGAGAGAATCAGAGAGACTGAGAGAGAATCAGAGAGAGAGAGAGAATCAGAGACTGAGAGAGAATCAAAGACTGAGAGAGAATCAGAGAGACTGAGAGAGAATCAGAGACTGAGAGAGAATCAGAGAGACTGAGAGAGAATCAGAGAGACTGAGAGAGAATCAGAGACTGAGAGAGAATCAGAGGATGAGAGAGAATCAGAGAGACTGAGAGAGAATCAGAGACTGAGAGAGAATCAGAGACTGAGAGAGAATCAGAGAGACTGAGAGAGAATCAGAGACTGAGAGAGAATCAGAGAGACTGAGAGAGAATCAGAGACTGAGAGAGAATCAGAGAGACTGAGAGAGAATCAGAGACTGAGAGAGAATCAGAGACTGAGAGAGAATCAGAGAGACTGAGAGAGAATCAGAGAGACTGAGAGAGAATCAGAGACTGAGAGAGAATCAGAGACTGAGAGAGAATCAGAGACTGAGAGAGAATCAGAGAGACTGAGAGAGAATCAGAGAGACTGAGAGAGAATCAGAGAGACTGAGAGAGAATCAGAGAGACTGAGAGAGAATCAGAGACTGAGAGAGAATCAGAGACTGAGAGAGAATCAGAGAGACTGAGAGAGAATCAGAGACTGAGAGAGAATCAGAGAGACTGAGAGAGAATCAGAGAGACTGAGAGAGAATCAGAGAGACTGAGAGAGAATCAGAGAGACTGAGAGAGAATCAGAGACTGAGAGAGAATCAGAGAGACTGAGAGAGAATCAGAGAGACTGAGAGAGAATCAGAGACTGAGAGAGAATCAGAGAGACTGAGAGAGAATCAGAGAGACTGAGAGAGAATCAGAGAGACTGAGAGAGAATCAGAGACTGAGAGAGAATCAGAGAGACTGAGAGAGAATCAGAGAGACTGAGAGAGAATCAGAGACTGAGAGAGAATCAGAGAGACTGAGAGAGAATCAGAGACTGAGAGAGAATCAGAGAGACTGAGAGAGAATCAGAGAGACTGAGAGAGAATCAGAGAGACTGAGAGAGAATCAGAGAGACTGAGAGAGAATCAGAGAGACTGAGAGAGAATCAGAGGACTGAGAGAGAATCAGAGACTGAGAGAGAATCAGAGACTGAGAGAGAATCAGAGACTGAGAGAGAATCAGAGAGACTGAGAGAGAATCAGAGAGACTGAGAGAGAATCAGAGAGACTGAGAGAGAATCAGAGAGACTGAGAGAGAATCAGAGAGACTGAGAGAGAATCAGAGAGACTGAGAGAGAATCAGAGACTGAGAGAGAATCAGAGACTGAGAGAGAATCAGAGAGACTGAGAGAGAATCAGAGAGACTGAGAGAGAATCAGAGAGACTGAGAGAGAATCAGAGAGACTGAGAGAGAATCAGAGACTGAGAGAGAATCAGAGACTGAGAGAGAATCAGAGAGACTGAGAGAGAATCAGAGAGACTGAGAGAGAATCAGAGACTGAGAGAGAATCAGAGAGACTGAGAGAGAATCAGAGAGACTGAGAGAGAATCAGAGAGACTGAGAGAGAATCAGAGAGACTGAGAGAGAATCAGAGAGACTGAGAGAGAATCAGAGACTGAGAGAGAATCAGAGAGACTGAGAGAGAATCAGAGAGACTGAGAGAGAGAGAATCAGAGACTGAGAGAGAATCAGAGAGACTGAGAGAGAATCAGAGAGACTGAGAGAGAATCAGAGACTGAGAGAGAATCAGAGACTGAGAGAGAATCAGAGAGACTGAGAGAGAATCAGAGACTGAGAGAGAATCAGAGAGACTGAGAGAGAATCAGAGAGACTGAGAGAGAATCAGAGACTGAGAGAGAATCAGAGACTGAGAGAGAATCAGAGACTGAGAGAGAATCAGAGAGACTGAGAGAGAATCAGAGAGACTAGAGAGAATCAGAGACTGAGAGAGAATCAGAGACTGAGAGAGAATCAGAGAGACTGAGAGAGAATCAGAGACTGAGAGAGAATCAGAGACTGAGAGAGAATCAGAGAGACTGAGAGAGAATCAGAGACTGAGAGAGAATCAGAGAGACTGAGAGAGAATCAGAGACTGAGAGAGAATCAGAGAGACTGAGAGAGAATCAGAGAGACTGAGAGAGAATCAGAGAGACTGAGAGAGAATCAGAGACTGAGAGAGAATCAGAGAGACTGAGAGAGAATCAGAGAGACTGAGAGAGAATCAGAGAGACTGAGAGAGAATCAGAGAGACTGAGAGAGAATCAGAGAGACTGAGAGAGAATCAGAGACTGAGAGAGAATCAGAGACTGAGAGAGAATCAGAGAGACTGAGAGAGAATCAGAGACTGAGAGAGAATCAGAGAGACTGAGAGAGAATCAGAGAGACTGAGAGAGAATCAGAGAGACTGAGAGAGAATCAGAGAGACTGAGAGAGAATCAGAGAGACTGAGAGAGAATCAGAGAGACTGAGAGAGAATCAGAGAGACTGAGAGAGAATCAGAGAGACTGAGAGAGAATCAGAGACTGAGAGAGAATCAGAGAGACTGAGAGAGAATCAGAGAGACTGAGAGAGAATCAGAGAGACTGAGAGAGAATCAGAGACTGAGAGAGAATCAGAGAGACTGAGAGAGAATCAGAGAGACTGAGAGAGAATCAGAGAGACTGAGAGAGAATCAGAGAGACTGAGAGAGAATCAGAGAGACTGAGAGAGAATCAGAGAGACTGAGAGAGAATCAGAGAGACTGAGAGAGAATCAGAGACTGAGAGAGAATCAGAGAGACTGAGAGAGAATCAGAGAGACTGAGAGAGAATCAGAGACTGAGAGAGAATCAGAGACTGAGAGAGAATCAGAGAGACTGAGAGAGAATCAGAGAGACTGAGAGAGAATCAGAGACTGAGAGAGAATCAGAGACTGAGAGAGAATCAGAGACTGAGAGAGAATCAGAGAGACTGAGAGAGAATCAGAGAGACTGAGAGAGAATCAGAGAGACTGAGAGAGAATCAGAGACTGAGAGAGAATCAGAGAGACTGAGAGAGAATCAGAGAGACTGAGAGAGAATCAGAGAGACTGAGAGAGAATCAGAGACTGAGAGAGAATCAGAGAGACTGAGAGAGAATCAGAGAGACTGAGAGAGAATCAGAGACTGAGAGAGAATCAGAGACTGAGAGAGAATCAGAGACTGAGAGAGAATCAGAGAGACTGAGAGAGAATCAGAGAGACTGAGAGAGAATCAGAGACTGAGAGAGAATCAGAGACTGAGAGAGAATCAGAGAGACTGAGAGAGAATCAGAGACTGAGAGAGAATCAGAGAGACTGAGAGAGAATCAGAGAGACTGAGAGAGAATCAGAGACTGAGAGAGAATCAGAGACTGAGAGAGAATCAGAGAGACTGAGAGAGAATCAGAGACTGAGAGAGAATCAGAGACTGAGAGAGAATCAGAGAGACTGAGAGAGAATCAGAGACTGAGAGAGAATCAGAGAGACTGAGAGAGAATCAGAGACTGAGAGAGAATCAGAGAGACTGAGAGAGAATCAGAGAGACTGAGAGAGAATCAGAGAGACTGAGAGAGAATCAGAGACTGAGAGAGAATCAGAGAGACTGAGAGAGAATCAGAGAGACTGAGAGAGAATCAGAGAGACTGAGAGAGAATCAGAGAGACTGAGAGAGAATCAGAGAGACTGAGAGAATCAGAGAGACTGAGAGAGAATCAGAGACTGAGAGAGAATCAGAGACTGAGAGAGAATCAGAGAGACTGAGAGAGAATCAGAGAGACTGAGAGAGAATCAGAGAGACTGAGAGAGAATCAGAGAGACTGAGAGAGAATCAGAGACTGAGAGAGAATCAGAGACTGAGAGAGAATCAGAGAGACTGAGAGAGAATCAGAGAGACTGAGAGAGAATCAGAGAGACTGAGAGAGAATCAGAGAGACTGAGAGAGAATCAGAGACTGAGAGAGAAATCAGAGACTGAGAGAGAATCAGAGAGACTGAGAGAGAATCAGAGACTGAGAGAGAATCAGAGAGACTGAGAGAGAATCAGAGACTGAGAGAGAATCAGAGACTGAGAGAGAATCAGAGAGACTGAGAGAGAATCAGAGAGACTGAGAGAGAATCAGAGAGACTGAGAGAGAATCAGAGAGACTGAGAGAGAATCAGAGACTGAGAGAGAATCAGAGAGACTGAGAGAGAATCAGAGAGACTGAGAGAGAATCAGAGAGACTGAGAGAGAATCAGAGAGACTGAGAGAGAATCAGAGACTGAGAGAGAATCAGAGACTGAGAGAGAATCAGAGAGACTGAGAGAGAATCAGAGACTGAGAGAGAATCAGAGACTGAGAGAGAATCAGAGAGACTGAGAGAGAATCAGAGACTGAGAGAGAATCAGAGAGACAGAGAGAGAATCAGAGAGACTGAGAGAGAATCAGAGACTGAGAGAGAATCAGAGAGAGACTGAGAGAGAATCAGAGAGACTGAGAGAGAATCAGAGGACTGAGAGAGAATCAGAGACTGAGAGAGAATCAGAGACTGAGAGAGGGAATCAGAGACTGAGAGAGAATCAGAGAGACTGAGAGAGAATCAGAGACTGAGAGAGAATCAGAGAGACTGAGAGAGAATCAGAGAGACTGAGAGAGAATCAGAGAGACTGAGAGAGAATCAGAGACTGAGAGAGAATCAGAGACTGAGAGAGAATCAGAGACTGAGAGAGAATCAGAGACTGAGAGAGAATCAGAGAGACTGAGAGAGAATCAGAGAGACTGAGAGAGAATCAGAGAGACTGAGAGAGAATCAGAGAGACTGAGAGAGAATCAGAGAGACTGAGAGAGAATCAGAGAGACTGAGAGAGAATCAGAGACTGAGAGAGAATCAGAGACTGAGAGAGAATCAGAGAGACTGAGAGAGAATCAGAGAGACTGAGAGAGAATCAGAGAGACTGAGAGAGAATCAGAGAGACTGAGAGAGAATCAGAGACTGAGAGAGAATCAGAGACTGAGAGAGAATCAGAGAGACTGAGAGAGAATCAGAGAGACTGAGAGAGAATCAGAGACTGAGAGAGAATCAGAGAGACTGAGAGAGAATC
>JASTWF010002642.1:0-19716 GCA_030390025.1 Squalus acanthias | reverse complement strand
CTTCTCCACGTCTACCCTATCGAACCCTTTCATCATTTTAAAGACCTCTATCAGGTATCCCCCTCAGTCTTCTCTTTTCTAGAGAAAAAAGCCCCAGCCTGTTTAATCTCCAAGTGTGATATGGAGACCAGAACTGTGCACAGTAACTCCAAGTATGGTGGAGACCAGAACTGTGCACAGTACTCCAAGTGTGGTGGAGACCAGAACTGTGCACAGTACTCCAAGTGTGATATGGAGACCAGAACTGTGCACAGTAACTCCAAGTGTGGTGGAGACCAGAACTGTGCACAGTACTCCAAGTGTGATATGGAGACCAGAACTGTGCACAGTAACTCCAAGTGTGGTGGAGACCAGAACTGTGCACAGTAACTTCAAGTGTGATATGGAGACCAGAACTGTACACAGTAACTCCAAGTGTGATATGGAGACCAGAACTGTGCACAGTAACTCCAAGTGTGATATGGAGACCAGAACTGTGCACAGTGCTCCAAGTGTGATATGGAGACCAGAACTGTGCACAGTAACTCCCAGTGTGATTTGGAGACCAGAACTGTGCACAGTAACTCCAGGTGTGATATGGAGACCAGAACTGTGCACAGTAACTCCAAGTGTGATATGGAGACCAGAACTGTGCACAGTAACTCCAGGTGTGATATGGAGACCAGAACAGTGCACAGTAACTCCCAGTGTGATATGGAGACCAGAATTGTGCACAGTAACTCCAAGTGTGATATGGAGACCAGAACTGTAAACAGTAACTCCAAGTGTGATATGGAGATCAGAACTGTGCACAGTGCTCCAAGTGTGATATGGAGTCCAGAACTGGACACAGTAACTCCCAGTGTGATATGGGGACCAGAACTGTGCACAGTAACTCCAAGTGTGATATGGAGACCAGAACTGTAAACAGTAACTCCAAGTGTGATATGGAGACCAGAACTGTGCACCGTAACTCCAAGTGGGATATGGAGACCAGAACTGTGCACAGTAACTCCAAGTGTGATATGGAGACCAGAACTGTGCACAGTACTCCAAGTGTGATATGGAGACCAGAACTGTGCACAGTACTCCAAGTGTGATATGGAGACCAGAACTGTGCACAGTACTCCAAGTGTGATATGGAGACCAGAACTGTGCACAGTACTCCAAGTGTGATATGGAGACCAGAACTGTGCACAGTACTCCAAGTGTGATATGGAGACCAGAACTGTGCACAGTGCTCCAAGTGTGATATGGAGACCAGAACTGTGCACAGTAACTCCAAGTGTGATATGGAGACCAGAACTGTGCACAGTACTCCAAGTGTGATATGGAGACCAGAACTGTGCACAGTGCTCCAAGTGTGATATGGAGACCATAACTGTGCACAGTAACTCCAAGTGTGATATGGAGACCAGAACTGTGCACAGTGCTCCAAGTGTGATATGGAGACCAGAACTGTGCACAGTACTCCAAGTGTGAAATGGAGACCAGAACTGTGCACGATACTCCAAGTGTGATATGGGGACCAGAACTGTGCACAGTAACTCCAAGTGTGATATGGAGACCAGAACTGTACACAGTAACTCCAAGTGTGATATGGAGACCAGAACTGTACACAGTAACTCCAAGTGTGATATGGAGATCAGAACTGTGCACAGTACTCCCAGTGTGATATGGAGATCAGAACTTGGCACAGTAACTTCAAGTGTGATATGGAGACCAGAACTGTACACAGTAACTCCAAGTGTGATATGGAGACCAGAACTGTGCACAGTAACTCCAAGTGTGATATGGAGACCAGAACTGTGCACAATAACTCCAAGTGTGATATGGAGACCAGAACTGTGCACAGTACTCCAAGTGTGATATGGAGACCAGAACTGTGCACAGTGCTCCAAGTGTGATATGGAGACCAGAACTGTGCACAGTACTCCAAGTGTGATATGGAGACCAGAACTGTGCACAGTAACTCCAAGTGTGATATGGAGACCAGAACTGTGCACAGTACTCCAAGTGTGATATGGAGACCAGAACTGTGCACAGTAACTCCAAGTGTGATATGGAGACCAGAACTGTGCACAGTACTCCAAGTGTGATATGGAGACCAGAACTGTGCACAGTACTCCAAGTGTGATATGGAGACCAGAACTGTGCACAGTACTCCAAGTGTGATATGGAGACCAGAACTGTGCACAGTACTCCAAGTGTGATATGGAGACCAGAACTGTGCACAGTACTCCAAGTGTGATATGGAGACCAGAACTGTGCACAGTACTCCAAGTGTGATATGGAGACCAGAACTGTGCACAGTAACTCCAAGTGTGATATGGAGACCAGAACTGTGCACAGTAACTCCAAGTGTGATATGGAGACCAGAACTGTGCACAGTGCTCCAAGTGTGATATGGAGACCAGAACTGTGCACAGTAACTCCAAGTGTGATATGGAGACCAGAACTGTGCACAGTACTCCAAGTGTGATATGGAGACCAGAACTGTGCACAGTGCTCCAAGTGTGATATGGAGACCAGAACTGTGCACAGTAACTCCAAGTGTGATATGGAGACCAGAACTGTGCACAGTAACTCCAAGTGTGATATGGAGACCAGAACTGTGCACAGTAATCCAAGTGTGATATGGAGACCAGAACTGTGCACAGTAACTCCAAGTGTGATATGGAGACCAGAACTGTGCACAGTAACTCCAAGTGTGATATGGAGACCAGAACTGTGCACAGTACTCCAAGTGTGATATGGAGACCAGAACTGTGCACAGTACTCCAAGTGTGATATGGAGACCAGAACTGTGCACAGTAACTCCAAGTGTGATATGGAGACCAGAACTGTGCACAGTAACTCCAAGTGTGATATGGAGACCAGAACTGTGCACAGTACTCCAAGTGTGATATGGAGACCAGAACTGTGCACAGTAACTCCAAGTGTGATATGGAGACCAGAACTGTGCACAGTAACTCCAAGTGTGATATGGAGACCAGAACTGTGCACAGTAACTCCAAGTGTGATATGGAGACCAGAACTGTGCACAGTAACTCCAAGTGTGATATGGAGACCAGAACTGTGCACAGTACTCCAAGTGTGATATGGAGACCAGAACTGTGCACAGTAACTCCAAGTGTGATATGGAGACCAGAACTGTACACAGTAACTCCAAGTGTGATATGGAGACCAGAACTGTGCACAGTACTCCAAGTGTGATATGGAGACCAGAACTGTGCACAGTAACTCCAAGTGTGATATGGAGACCAGAACTGTGCACAGTAACTCCAAGTGTGATATGGAGACCAGAACTGTGCACAGTAACTCCAAGTGTGATATGGAGACCAGAACTGTGCACAGTAACTCCAAGTGTGATATGGAGACCAGAACTGTGCACAGTAACTCCAAGTGTGATATGGAGACCAGAACTGTGCACAGTACTCCAAGTGTGATATGGAGACCAGAACTGTGCACAGTAACTCCAAGTGTGATATGGAGACCAGAACTGTGCACAGTAACTCCAAGTGTGATATGGAGACCAGAACTGTGCACAGTAACTCCAAGTGTGATATGGAGACCAGAACTGTGCACAGTACTCCAAGTGTGATATGGAGACCAGAACTGTGCACAGTAACTCCCAGTGTGATATGGAGACCAGAACTGTGCACAGTAACTCCAAGTGTGATATGGAGACCAGAACTGTGCACAGTAACTCCAAGTGTGATATGGAGACCAGAACTGTGCACAGTAACTCCAAGTGTGATATGGAGACCAGAACTGTGCACAGTAACTCCCAGTGTGATATGGAGACCAGAACTGTGCACAGTACTCCAAGTGTGATATGGAGACCAGAACTGTGCACAGTACTCCAAGTGTGATATGGAGACCAGAACTGTGCACAGTACTCCAAGTGTGATATGGAGACCAGAACTGTGCACAGTAACTCCAAGTGTGATATGGAGACCAGAACTGTGCACAGTACTCCAAGTGTGATATGGAGACCAGAACTGTGCACAGTACTCCAAGTGTGATATGGAGACCAGAACTGTGCACAGTAACTCCAAGTGTGATATGGAGACCAGAACTGTGCACAGTACTCCAAGTGTGATATGGAGACCAGAACTGTGCACAGTAACTCCAAGTGTGATATGGAGACCAGAACTGTGCACAGTACTCCAAGTGTGATATGGAGACCAGAACTGTGCACAGTAACTCCAAGTGTGATATGGAGACCAGAACTGTGCACAGTAACTCCAAGTGTGATATGGAGACCAGAACTGTGCACAGTACTCCAAGTGTGATATGGAGACCAGAACTGTGCACAGTAACTCCAAGTGTGATATGGAGACCAGAACTGTGCACAGTAACTCCAAGTGTGATATGGAGACCAGAACTGTGCACAGTAACTCCAAGTGTGATATGGAGACCAGAACTGTGCACAGTAACTCCAAGTGTGATATGGAGACCAGAACTGTGCACAGTAACTCCAAGTGTGATATGGAGACCAGAACTGTGCACAGTAACTCCAAGTGTGATATGGAGACCAGAACTGTGCACAGTAACTCCAAGTGTGATATGGAGACCAGAACTGTGCACAGTAACTCCAAGTGTGATATGGAGACCAGAACTGTGCACAGTAACTCCAAGTGTGATATGGAGACCAGAACTGTGCACAGTAACTCCAAGTGTGATATGGAGACCAGAACTGTGCACAGTAACTCCAAGTGTGATATGGAGACCAGAACTGTGCACAGTAACTCCAAGTGTGATATGGAGACCAGAACTGTGCACAGTAACTCCAAGTGTGATATGGAGACCAGAACTGTGCACAGTACTCCAAGTGTGATATGGAGACCAGAACTGTGCACAGTACTCCAAGTGTGATATGGAGACCAGAACTGTGCACAGTAACTCCAAGTGTGATATGGAGACCAGAACTGTGCACAGTGCTCCAAGTGTGATATGGAGACCAGAACTGTGCACAGTAACTCCCAGTGTGATATGGAGACCAGAACTGTGCACAGTAACTCCAAGTGTGATATGGAGACCAGAACTGTGCACAGTAACTCCAAGTGTGATATGGAGACCAGAACTGTGCACAGTAACTCCAAGTGTGATATGGAGACCAGAACTGTGCACAGTAACTCCAAGTGTGATATGGAGACCAGAACTGTGCACAGTAACTCCAAGTGTGATATGGAGACCAGAACTGTGCACAGTAACTCCAAGTGTGATATGGAGACCAGAACTGTGCACAGTAACTCCAAGTGTGATATGGAGACCAGAACTGTACACAGTACTCCAAGTGTGATATGGAGATCAGAACTGTACACAGTACTCCCAGTGTGATATGGAGACCAGAACTGTGCACAGTGCTCCAAGTGTGATATGGAGACCAGAACTGTACACAGTAACTCCAAGTGTGATTTGGAGACCAGAACTGTGCACAGTATTCCAAGTGTGATATGGAGACCAGAACTGTGCACAGTGCTCCAAGTGTGATATGGAGACCATAACTGTGCACAGTAACTCCAAGTGTGATATGGAGACCAGAACTGTGCACAGTGCTCCAAGTGTGATATGGAGACCAGAACTGTGCACAGTACTCCAAGTGTGAAATGGAGACCAGAACTGTGCACGATACTCCAAGTGTGATATGGGGACCAGAACTGTGCACAGTAACTCCAAGTGTGATATGGAGACCAGAACTGTACACAGTAACTCCAAGTGTGATATGGAGACCAGAACTGTGCACAGTAACTCCAAGTGTGATATGGAGACCAGAACTGTGCACAGTACTCCAAGTGTGATATGGAGATCAGAACTGTGCACAGTACTCCAAGTGTGATATGGAGACCAGAACTGTGCACAGTAACTCCAAGTGTGATATGGAGACCAGAACTGTGCACAGTACTCCAAGTGTGATATGGAGACCAGAACTGTGCACAGTAACTCCAAGTGTGATATGGAGACCAGAACTGTGCACAGTACTCCAAGTGTGATATGGAGACCAGAACTGTGCACAGTGCTCCAAGTGTGATATGGAGACCAGAACTGTGCACAGTAACTCCAAGTGTGATATGGAGACCAGAACTGTGCACAGTACTCCAAGTGTGATATGGAGACCAGAACTGTGCACAGTACTCCAAGTGTGATATGGAGACCAGAACTGTGCACAGTACTCCAAGTGTGATATGGAGACCAGAACTGTGCACAGTAAATCCAAGTGTGATATGGAGACCAGAACTGTGCACAGTATCCAAGTGTGATATGGAAACCAGAACTGTGCACATTATTCCAAGTGTGATATGGAGACCAGAACTGTGCACAGTACTCCAAGTGTGATATGGAGACCAGAACTGTGCACAGTACTCCAAGTGTGATATGGAGACCAGAACTGTGCACAGTAACTCAAGTGTGATATGGAGACCAGAACTGTGCACAGTACTCCCAGTGTGATATGGAGACCAGAACTGTGCACAGTACTCCAAGTGTGATATGGAGACCAGAACTGTGCACAGTGCTCCAAGTGTGATATGGAGACCAGAACTGTGCACAGTACTCCCAGTGTGATATGGAGACCAGAACTGTGCACAGTACTCCAAGTGTGATATGGAGACCAGAACTGTGCACAGTGCTCCAAGTGTGATATGGAGACCAGAACTGTGCACAGTAACTCCAAGTGTGATATGGAGACCAGAACTGTGCACAGTAACTCCAAGTGTGATATGGAGACCAGAACTGTGCACAGTATTCCAAGTGTGATATGGAGACCAGAACTGTGCACAGTACTCCAAGTGTGATATGGAGACCAGAACTGTGCACAGTAACTCCCAGTGTGATATGGAGATCAGAACTGTACACAGTACTCCCAGTGTGATATGGAGACCAGAACTGTGCACAGTGCTCCAAGTGTGATATGGAGACCAGAACTGTGCACAGTAACTCCAAGTGTGATATGGAGAATAGAACTGTACACAGTAACTCCAAGTGTGATTTGGAGACCAGAACTGTGCACAGTATTCCAAGTGTGATATGGAGACCAGAACTGTGCACAGTAACTCCAAGTGTGATATGGAGACCAGAACTGTGCACAGTAACTCCCAGTGTGATATGGAGACCAGAACTGTGCACAACACTCCAAGTGTGATATGGAGACCAGAACTGTGCACAGTAACTCCAAGTGTGATATGGAGACCAGAACTGTGCACAATAACTCCAAGTGTGATATGGAGACCAGAACTGTGCACAATAACTCCAAGTGTGATTTGGAGACCAGAACTGTACACAGTAACTCCAAGTGTGATATGGAGACCAGAACTGTGCACAGTACTCCAAGTGTGATATGGAGACCAGAACTGTGCACAGTACTCCAAGTGTGATATGGAGACCAGAACTGTGCACAGTAACTCCAAGTGTGATATGGAGACCAGAACTGTGCACAGTACTCCAAGTGTGATATGGAGACCAGAACTGTGCACAGTACTCCAAGTGTGATATGGAGACCAGAACTGTGCACAGTAACTCCAGTGTGATATGGAGACCAGAACTGTGCACAGTACTCCAAGTGTGATATGGAGACCAGAACTGTGCACAGTAACTCCAAGTGTGATATGGAGACCAGAACTGTGCACAGTAACTCCAAGTGTGATATGGAGACCAGAACTGTGCACAGTACTCCAAGTGTGATATGGAGACCAGAACTGTGCACAGTGCTCCAAGTGTGATATGGAGACCAGAACTGTGCACAGTACTCCAAGTGTGATATGGAGACCAGAACTGTGCACAGTAACTCCAAGTGTGATATGGAGACCAGAACTGTGAACAGTAACTCCAAGTGTGATATGGAGACCAGAACTGTGCACAGTAACTCCAAGTGTGATATGGAGACCAGAACTGTGCACAGTAACTCCCAGTGTGATATGGAGACCAGAACTGTGCACAGTAACTCCAAGTGTGATATGGAGACCAGAACTGTAAACAGTAACTCCAAGTGTGATATGGAGACCAGAACTGTACACAGTGCTCCAAGTGTGATATTGAGACCCGAACTGTGCACAGTAACTCCAAGTGTGATATGGAGACCAGAACTGTACACAGTAACTCCAAGTGTGATATGGGGACCAGAACTGTGCACAGTATTCCAAGTGTGATATGGGGACCAGAACTGTGCACAGTAACTCCAAGTGTGATATGGAGACCAGAACTGTGCACAGTATTCCAATTGTGATATGGGGACCAGAACTGTGCACAGTAACTCCAGGTGTGATATGGAGACCAGAACTGTGCACAGTATTCCAAGTGTGATATGGGGACCAGAACTGTGCACAGTAACTCCCAGTGTGATATGAAGACCAGAACTGTGCACAGTAACTCCAAGTGTGATATGGAGACCAGAACTGTGCACAGTAACTCCAGGTGTGATATGGAGACCAGAACTGTGCACAGTAACTCCAGGTGAGATATGGAGACCAGAACTGT
This sequence comes from Squalus acanthias, assembly GCA_030390025.1. Classification (NCBI taxonomy): domain Eukaryota; kingdom Metazoa; phylum Chordata; class Chondrichthyes; order Squaliformes; family Squalidae; genus Squalus; species Squalus acanthias. The sequence continues at coordinate 11,259 of JASTWF010002642.1, read as the reverse complement.
GCACAGTAACTCCAAGTGTGATGTGGAGACCAGAACTGTGCACAGTAACTCCAGGTGTGATATGGAGACCAGAACTGTGCACAGTAACTCCCAGTGTGATATGGATACCAGAACTGTGCACAGTAACTCCAAGTGTGATATGGTGACCAGAACTGTGCACAGTAACTCCAAGTGTGATATGGAGACCAGAACTGTGCACAGTAACTCCAAATGTGATATGGAGACCAGAGCTGTGCACAGTAACTTCAAGTGTGATATGGAGACCAGAACTGTACACAGTAACTCCAAGTGTGATATGGAGACCAGAACTGTGCACAGTAACTCCAAGTGTGATATGGAGACCAGAACTGTGCACAGTAACTCCAAGTGTGATATGGAGACCAGAACTGTGCACAGTAACTCCCAGTGTGATATGGAGACCAGAACTGTGCACAGTAACTCCAAGTGTGATATGGAGACCAGAACTGTGCACAGTGCTCCAAGTGTGATATGGAGACCAGAACTGTGCAGAGTATTCCAAGTGTGATATGGAGACCAGAACTGTGCACAGTAACTCCAAGTGTGATATGGAGACCAGAACTGTGCACAGTAACTCCAAGTGTGATATGGAGACCAGAACTGTGCACAGTAACTCCAAGTGTGATATGGAGATCAGAACTGTACACAGTAACTCCAAGTGTGATATGGAGACCAGAACTGTGCACAGTAACTCCAAGTGTGATATGGAGATCAGAACTGTGCACAGTACTCCCAGTGTGATATGGAGACCAGAACTTGGCACAGTAACTCCAAATGTGATATGGAGACCAGAACTGTGCACAGTGCTCCAAGTGTGATATGGAGACCAGAACTGTACACAGTAACTCCAAGTGTGATATGGAGACCAGAACTGTCCACAGTAACTCCAAGTGTGATATGGAGACCAGAACTGTGCACAGTAACTCCAAGTGCGATATGGAGACCAGAACTGTGCACGGTAACTCCAAGTGTGGTCTAACCAAGGTTCTATACAATTTCAACACAACCTCTCAGCTCATGAAGTCCATCCCTCTAGAAATGAATCCCTTTTATGAGCGCCTTATTCAACAGCTAAAAAATCGACGTCTCAAACAGGTTATCCGGTCATTTATCACATGGCTGTTTGTGGGAGCTTGCCGTGCGCATTTTGGCTGCCGCGTTTCCTACATTACAAAAGTGACTCCACTTCAATAAGTACTTCATTGGCTGTGAAGCGCTTTGGGATCCGGTGGTCGTGAAAGGCGCTGTATAAATGCAAGTCTTTCTTTTCTTTCTTCCCTGTGTTGTTACTTTTATGATGTGAAGATGCCGGTGTTGGACTGGGGTGGACAAAAATGAGAAGTCGCACAACACCAGGTTATAGTCCAACAGATTTATTTAATGGCCTCAATCGCGATATCGGGTTCATGTCACGATACAGAACGTGACTTGACATCATGGCCGGTCTTCCCAGGTGTTTTTTTAAAAAAAAAGACTAACACAAGAACCTACACAGATTGACAGGATATGCAGCCAGCAGGATTTGACACGTTGGACCCCCTGGGACACATCTCATTGTCTTGGCTGTGCTCTTAGTGTGTCTTTGATGTAGGAAAGATTTGAATATATTTTGTCTGTGTTTAAATTGTGAATTCTGGGAGATTCTCTCACTGCTAAACTTACCTGACGAAGGAGCGAACTGCTCCGAAAGCTTGTAAAATTAAATAAATCTGTTGGACTATAACCTGGTGTTGTGCGACTTCTCATTTTTGTTACTTTTAGTGATTGGTGTATCTGTTTCCCCCAGATCTCTCTGGCCCTCTACCCTGTTTCGACACTTATTTTCCGAGGAGTATGCGGCCCACCACAACGTACCACCTCGCGCTGATTTATATTGGAGTCCATTCGCCAGTTATTGGCGGCGATGATTTATGGACAGGTCGCAAACATTTGTCATCAACAACTCATTGCTTTTGTTATGAGGCGTCTGTCAGACAGACAGAGAGAGAGACAGAAGAAGATGGATTACACGCCAACATCGATTAAACATTCCCCAGGCAAACTTCTCATTCGGAGAAACAAATTGTTTCTGTAACTGTTGAGAGACCGGACACAGTTCGTTCTGGGCAGTGGAGTCTGGAGACAAAAACACGGCCGATGAAATTTAACGCTGAGAAGTGTGAAGTGATTCATGTTGGTCGGAAGAATGAGTAGAGGCGATATAAACTAAATGGTACTGTTTCAAAGGTGGGGCAGGAACAGAGAGGCCCATGCTGATATAAAGTGGGGGGACACTGTCAGGGTGATGTAGAGGGAGCTCTACACTGTATCTAACCCGTGCTGTACCTGCCCTGGGAGCGCTCGATGCTGATACTGGGTATGAAGTGGGGACACACTGTCAGGGTAATGTAGAGGGAGCTCTACACTGTATCTAACCCGTGCTGTACCTGCCCTGGGAGCGCTCGATGCTGACACTAGGTATAAAGTGGGGGACACACTGTCAGGGTAATGTAGAGGGAGCTCTACACTGTATCTAACCCATGCTGTACCTGCCCTGGGAGCGCTCGATGCTGACACTGGCTATAAAGTGGGGGACACACTGTCAGGGTAATGTTGAGGGAGCTCTACACTGTATCTAACCCATGCTGTATCTGCCCTGGGAGCGCTCGATGCTGACACTGGCTATAAAGTGGGGGACACACTGTCAGGGTAATGTAGAGGGAGCTCTACACTGTATCTAACCCATGCTGTACCTGCCCTGGGAGCGCTCGATGCTGACACTGGGTATAAAGTGGGGACACACTGTCAGGGTAATGTAGAGGGAGCTCTACACTGTATCTAACCCGTGCTGTACCTGCCCTGGGAGCACTCGATGCTGACACTGGGTATAAAGTGGGGACACACTGTCAGGGTAATGTAGAGGGAGCTCTACACTGTATCTAACCCGTGCTGTACCTGCCCTGGGAGCACTCGATGCTGACACTGGGTATAAAGTGGGGACACACTGTCAGGGTAATGTAGAGGGAGCTCTACACTGTATCTAACCCGTGCTGTACCTGCCCTGGGAGCGCTCGATGCTGACACTGGGTATAAATTGGGGACACACTGTCAGGGTGATGTAGAGGGAGCTCTACACTGTATCTAACCCGTGCTGTACCTGCCCTGGGAATCGCTCGATGCTGGCATTTATTTCAATTGAAGAGTGCAAAATTGGTTAACGACAGGAATATAGGAGCAGGACGAGGCCCTTCATCCCCTCGAGCCTGTTCTGCCATTCAATGAGATCATGGCTGATCTGTATTTTAACTCCATCTGCCTTGCCTTCTTATCCCTTAATACCCGTGTCCAGCCACAACGTATCGACCTCAGATTTAAAGTGATTCATTGAGCTGGCATCTACTGCTTTCTGTGGGAGAGCGTTCCACACTGCTCCCACCCTTTGCGTGAAGAAATGTTTCCTAACCCCTCTCCTGAATGGCCTGGCTCTGATTTTTAGGTGATGTCCACCTTGTCCTGGACCCCCCCCCCACCAGTGGGACAAGTTTCTCTCTATCAATTCCTTTCAAAATCCTAAAAAACCCTCAATCAAATCACCCCCTTAACCTTTTATATTCCGGGGAATACAAGCCTAGTTGATGTCACCTCTCCTCATAATCTAACCCTTGGAGCCCTGGGAACATCCTGGTGAATCTGCGCTGCACTCATCCAAGGCCTATATATCCTTTCTAAGGTGTGGTGGCCACAACATTTTTTTTAAATTCGTTTTTTATGGGATGTGGGCGTCGCTGGCAATGCCGGCATTTATTGCCCATCCCTAATTGCCCCTTGAGAAGGTGGTGGTGAGCCGCCTTCTTGATCCGCTGCAGTCCGTGTGGTGAAGGTACTCCCACAGTGCTGTTAGGGAGGGAGTTCCAGGATTTTGACCCAGTGACGATGAAGGATCGGCCGATATATTCCCAAGTCGGGATGGTTTGTGACTGGGAGGGGAACTTGGATTGTGTTGGTGTTCCCATGCGCCTGTTGCCCTTGTCCTTCTAGGTGGAAGAGGTCGCGGGTTTGGGAGGTGCTGCCGAAGAAGCCTTGTTGAGTTGCTGCAGTGCATCTTGTAGATGGTACACACTGCAGCCACGGTACGCCGGTGGTGGAGGGAGTGAATTTTTAAGGTGGTGGATGGGGTGCCAATCAAGCGGGCTGCTTTGTCCTGGATGGTGTCGAGCTTCTTGAGTGTTGTTGGAGCTGCACTCATCCAGGCAAGTGGAGAGTATTCCATCACACTCCTGACTTGTGACTTGTAGATGGCGGAAAGGCTTTGGGGAGTTAAGAGGTGAGACACTCGCCGCAGAATACCCAGCCTCTGACCTGCTCTTGTTGCCACAGTATTTATGTGGCTGGTCCAGTTAAGTTTCTGGTTAATGGTGACCCCCAGGATGTTGATGGTTGGGGATTCGGCGATGGTAATGCCATTGAATGTCAAGGGGAGGTGGTTAGACTCTCGCTTGTTGCAGATAGTCATTGTCTGACACTTCTGTGGCGCGAATGTTACCTGCCACTTATCGGCCCAAACCTGAACGTTGTCCAGGTCTTGTTGCAGTCATCAGCGAACATCCCCATTTCTGACCTTATGTTGAAGGGAAGGTCATTGTTGAAGCAGCTGAAGATGGTTGGGCCTAGGACACTGCCCCGAGGAACTCCTGCAGCGATGTCCTGGGGCTGTGATGATTGACCTTCAACCACCACAACCATCTTCCTTTGTGCTCGGTATGACTCCAGCCAGTGGAGCGTTTTCCCCCTGATTCCCATTGACTTCAGTACTGAAGAGATCGCAAAGTCTCTGTTTGAAGAATGGACTCAGTTGAGAATATTTTGTGGACTTTATGGGATTTTTCTGAGGGTATTTTCCATGTGATGGGATCGCCCTGTGCAGATATGTGAAAAACTGGTTTGTTAAAACTCCAGAGAACGCATGGCAGTTGGCTGTGACAAAAGAACTGTCAGTCATCCAGAATGTATGGGTTCGCCCGACAGTCCTGGAAAAAGGAAGGGGGTGGGGGCCATTAACGAAGGGGCTGAGGACCCTGAGGCACCCGTTGACCTTGAACCTATTAGAAAGCCACTCTAATATGCAAAAGCACTTCTCACCTCCATCTCAGAAGAGAAGCAGAACAATGAACCCACTAGCCTAGCCAGCCGAAGAGGAGCCTGTTTTTCCCAACACAAAGACCGAAATATGTCCCAGACTTAGGGCCATTAGTCCAATCACGGAATACTCATGGGTCTGATGATGGCCCATCACTGACTAAAGCGGACTGCTTAGAAACAAAAGGATTTTAAAGATTGGCGGGAAAGATAGGGGTAGCAAGACTCCTATAAAGAGTCTTATAAAGACTCCTATAAAGAATTCTCCGCTCCACTCCCACTCTGACCTCACCGTCCTCGGCCTCTTACACGGAAGCTCAGCGTAAGCTCGAGGAACAAGACCTCATCTTTCCTTTAGGCACGTTACAGACCTCTGGACTCAACATCGAGTTCAACAATTTTAGATCATAACCTCGGCCCCTAACACATTTATATTTTATTTTTTCATCCACCCTTTGGTTTGGCCCCCCCCCTTTTTTTCCTCCTAGAAGCTGGCAGCTGTCCTTCATTCTGCCAGTGGATTTCACACTTCTTTCAGCCTCAACCTGTCACATCAACACCTCCTCTTGCCTTGATCATCTCTTAATGTCTCTCAATCTCTCCTTTTGTTCTTTCATCCCCTCCCCTTTTCCCAGCTTTATCCTTGCTTTAAATCTGTTCCATTTCCTGCTTTTTTTCTCAGTTCTGACGAAAGATCTTCGACCTGAAACGTTAACTCTGTTTCTCTCTCCACGGATGCTGCCGGGCCTGCTTAGTTTTTCCAGCGTTTTCTGTTGTTATTTCGGATTTCCAGCATCCGCAGTATTTTGCTATCCTATAAGGATAGATCCTTTTCCACCATTCTCTCTCTCTCTCTCGCTCTCGCGCCACCAAGATCGACCTAACAAGAAGAAGTACCAGAGGAAGAAGCCGCTGAGCGGAGCGATCGAGACCGACTGTGTGTGGGGGTAAGCATGGTCTCGAGTATCCCAAGCCGGATATTTTCTCAGGAGTGAAGTCTTTTTGGGTGGGAGGTTCGTTCGGTTCAGCCAGGCGAAGGGGCTTATGCGACTGGGCAATTCGTTGGTCGGGGTGGAATTAGAGTCCACCATAGCAACAAGGGAATTACTGCATGTTATATAAGAACATAAGAACATGAGAAGTAGGAGCAGGAGGAGGCCATACGACCCCTCGGGCCTGCTCCGCCATTCAATAGGATCATGGCTGATCCGAACCTAGACTCACGTCCACTTCCCTGCCCGCTCCCCATAACCCTTAATTCCCTCATCAGCTAGGAAACTGTCTATCTCTGTTTTAAATGTATTTAATGTCGCAGCTTCCACAGCTCTCTGAGGTAGCAAATTCCATCGATTTACTACCCTCTGAGTGAAGAAGTTTCTCCTCATCTCAGTTTTGAAACGGCAGCCCCTTATTCTAAGATTATGCCCCCTAGTTCTAGTCTCACCCATCAGTGGAAACATCCTCCCCGCCTCCACCCGATCAAGCCCCCTCACAATCTTATATGTTTCGATAAGATCGCCTCTCATTCTTCTGAATTCCAATGAGTACAGGCCCAACCTACTCAACCTTTCCTCATAAGTCAACCCCCTCATCTCCGGAATCAACTGAGTGAACCTGCTCTGAACTGCCTCGAGAGCAAGTATATCTTTTCTTAAATATGGAAACCAAAACTGTACGCAGTACTCCAGGTGTGGCCTCACCAGTACCCTGTATAGCTGAAGCAAGACTTCCCTGCTTTTATACTCCATCCCCCTTGCAATAAAAGCCAAGATTCCATTGGCCTTCCTGATCTCCTGCTGTACCTGCATACTAACCTTCTGTGTTTCATGCACCAGGACCCCCAGATCCCTTTGTACTGTAGCGCTTTGCAGTTTCTTTCCATTTAGATAATAACTTGCTCTTTGTTTTTTTCTGCCAAAGTGCATAAAATTACAGTCCCCAGTTGTGTACTGTATGTATATTGTTTGTAACCTGGATCTTATTCTCCACAGAGAGACAGTGATTTTGTTTCGTAGTGCATGTTTTAGCCAGTGTATGTCAGACCAAATAAATATAAGTACGATTTTTCGCCGCAGCATTCCTGTCCGTGACTTATTCCATTTGCACTCTGAATAATAATTCCCGGGTGTAGAACTTTCGTAAGGCGGGGGCGATTCGAACCGACCGTCTAGCAATTGGGCTAGGATCAAAAACCGCTTACAGTACACAGTCCTCCAGGTGTGGTCTAACCAGGGCTTTGTATAGCTGGAGCATAACATCCTGCCCTTTGTCTTCTAGCCTTCTACTTATAAAGGCCAACATTCCATTAGCCTTTCCGTTTTTTATCTGTACCGACTACAGTTTAGTCCAACAGTTTTATTTGAAATCACGAGCTTTCAGAGCGCTGCTCCTTCGTCAGGTGAAGTGAAGAAATACAAATCAGCAAAGCATATATAGACAGAGAACAATGTGTAGCGTACACTGTCAGACGACATTCTGACTGCCCTCCATCACACCTCGGCAGAGATACAATCCGTCAGGGAGGCATTACATCAAAGACACAGCAGAGTACAGCTAAGACAATGAGGTGGGGTCACAGGGGGTCCAACGTGTCAAATGCTGCAGTCTGCAGTTAAGCTTTTTACTTTTTTTTAAAATTGGAAATCACATCTGTGAACCAGACAACGGCGACTCGAGTCTGGATGACTCTACGTCATGTAGCGTGACATGAACCCAAGATCCCGGTTGAGGCCGTCCTCGTGGGTGCGGAACTTGGCTATCAGTTTCTGCTCGATGATTTTGCGTTGTCATGTGTCTCGAAGGCCGCCTTGGAGAACGCTAACCCGCAGATCCGAGGCTGAATGTCCTTGACTGCTGAAGTGTTCCCCGACTGGGAGGTAACAATCCTGCTTGGCCATTGTAGCGCGGTGTCCGTTCATACGTTGTCTCAGTGTCTGCATGGTCTCACCGGTGTACCATGCTCCGGGGCATCCTTTCCTGCAACGTATGAGGTAGACAACGTTGGCCGAGTCACATGAGTATGTACCATGTACCTGGTGGGTAGTGTCATTTTAGTGATCTGTCAACACGGGCCCCTAAATCTCTCTGGACCGCCGCTCTCTCTAGCAGATGGGGGTCTAACTAAGCAAGGCCCCGGCACCCATGATGGAGCAGGGGCGGGTGGGGGAAGGGGCGGAGGTGGAGGTGGCGTCAACGAGGCGGGGCGGCAGAGGGGTGCATGCTGGGACACACATAGAAACATAGAAGATAGGAGCAGGAGTAGGCCATTCGGCCCCTCGAGCCTGCTCCGCCATTTAATGAGATCATGGCTGATCATCCAAATTCAATACCCTGTCCCTGCTTTCTCCCCATATCCCTTGATCCCTTTAGCCTTAAGAAATATATCTATCTTCTTCTTGAATATATTTACTGACTTGGCCTCAACTGCCTTCTGTGGTAGAGAATTCCACAGGTTCACCACTCTCTGGGTGAAGACATTCCTCCTCATCTCAGTCCTAAATGGCTTACCCCTTATCCTTAGACTGTGACCCCTGGTTCTGGACTCCCCCGCCATCGGGAACATCCTTCCTGCATCTAGTCTGTCTAGTCCTGTTAGAATTTTATAAGTTTCAATGAGATCTCCTCTCATTCTTCTAAACTCCAGCGAGTATAAGCCCAACCGACCCAATCTCTCCTCGTACGTCATTCCTGCCCTCCCAGGTATCAGTCTGGTGAATCTTCGCTGCACACCCTCCATGGCAAGAACATCCTTCCTCAGATAAGGCGACCAAAACTGCACACAATACTCAAGGTGTGGTCTCACCAAGGCCCTGTACAACTGCAGCAAGACATCCTTGTTCCTGTACTCGAATCCTCTCGCTACGAAGGCCAACATACCATTTGCCTTCTTAACCGCCTGCTGCACCTGCATGCTTACCTTCAGCGACTGGTGCACAAGGACACCCAGGTCTCGTTGCACTTCCCCTTCTCCCAATCTATTGCCGTTCAGATAATAATCTGCCTTTCTGTTTTTGCCACCAAAGTGGATAACCTCGCATTTATCCACATTATACTGCATCTGCCATGCTTCTGCCCAATCACCCAACCTGTCCAAATCATCCTGGAGTTTCTCGGCATCCTCCTCGCAGCACACACGCCCACCCAGCTTTGTGTTGTCTGCAAACTTGGAGATATTACATCTAGCTCCCTCGTCTAGATCATTAATATATATAGTGATGTATACACGGCCCGAGAACATTCCAGAGAGACAATGGTGGAGAGACGGGAACGGACGGTGTCTTACGATTACCCGCCATGCGTCTTTGGGTAAAGGCGGGTCATCGACGGCCGCCCGCGCTCTAGGTGGGGCAAGATGGCCGACATTGGTCAACGGTTAAGTCGCCAACTGGAAGCGTAACCGGGTCAGGGGGAAGGGGAGGGAACGAACGGTGTCTTAGTGGTTAGCACTGGTGCCTCACAGCGCCAGGGACCCGGGTTCGAATCTGGCCTCGGGTGACTGTCTGTGTGGAGTTTGCACATTCTCCCCGTGTCTGCGTGGGTTTCCTCCGGGTGCTCCGGTTTCCTCCCACAGTCCAAAAATGTGCGGGTTAGGTTGATTTGGCTATGATAAATTGACCCTTAGTGTTAGGGGAATTAAATATGTGGGGTTACAGGGATAGGATGGGATATGTTAGGGGGAATTAAATACGTGGGGTTACGGGGATAGGGTGGGATATGTGTCGGTGCAGGCTCGATGGGGATTCTGTGTGAGAAAGCAGGGACAGGGTACTGGATTTGGATGATCAGCCATGATCGTATTGAATGGTGGAGCAGGCTCGACGGGCCGAATGGCCTACTCCTGCTCCTAGTTTCTATGTTTCTATGTTTCTATGTTTAAAATGACCCCGCCATGAGTGATTGGGTAAAGGTGGAGAGGGCGGATTTGGCGTGGAGAAAGCGACACAAATTTTCAGAACCTCTCTGGCCACAGGGGAGGTGCCAGAGGACTGGAGAACAGCTAACGTAGTACCATTATTCAAGAAGGGTAGTAGGGATAAACCAGGGAATTACAGGCCAGTGAGCCTAACATCAGTGGTAGGGAAATTATTGGAAAAAATTCTGAGGGACAGAATTAGTCTCCACTTGGAGAGGCAAGGATTAATCAAGGATAGTCAGCATGGCTTTGTCAGGGGGAGATCACGTCTGACCAATTTGATTGAATTTTTTGAGGGGGTGACTAGGTGTGTGGATGAGGGTAGTACAGTTGATGTGGTCTACATGGACTTCAGTAAGGCTTTTGACAAAGTCCCGCATGGGAGACTAGGCCAAGAAGGTAAGAGTCCGTGGGATCCAGGGCAATTTGGCACATTGGATCCAAAATTGGCTTAGTGGCAGGAGGCAGAGGGTGATGGTCGAAGATTGTTTTTGTGACTGGAAGCCTGTGTCCAGTGGTGTACCGCAGGGATCAGTGCTGGATCCTTTGCTGTTTGTAGTGTACATTAATGATTTAGATATGAATGTAGGAGGTATGATCAGTAAGTTCGCAGATGACACGAAAATTGGTGGAGTGGTAAGTGCTGGGAAATGGGATTAGAATAGACAGGGCTTGATGGCCGGCGCGGACACGATGGGTCGAAGGGCCTCTTTCTGTGCTGCATAACTCTATGACTCTATGACAGCTGCCCGCTCTCTAGGTGGGGCAAGATGGCCGACATTGGCCAACGGTCAAGTCGCCAACTGGAAGCGTAACCGTGTCGGGGGGAAGGGGAGGGAATGAACAGTATCTTACAAGGATCCCGCCATGAGTGGTTGGCTAAAGGTGGGGAGGGCGGATTTGGTGTGGAGAAAGTGACGGCTGCCCACTCTCTAGGTGGGGCAAGATGGCCGACATTGGTCAACGGCCAAGTTGCCAACTCGAAGTGTAACCGGGCGGCAGGGGGGAGGGGGGGGGGGGGGCGGCGAAGGGAGGGAACGAACAGTATCTTACAATGACACCGCCATGAGTGGTTGGGGAAAGGTGGGGAGGGCGGATTTGGTGCGGAGAAAGTGACGGCTGCCCACTCTCTAGGTGGGTCAAGATGGCCGACGTCGGTCAAAACGGCCAAGTCGCCAACTCGAAGTGTAACCGGGTGGTGGGGTGGTGGGGGG
>JASTWF010002641.1:0-19727 GCA_030390025.1 Squalus acanthias | reverse complement strand
TGTCACTATCTCTCTCTCTCCCAATCCCCCCGTGTCACTATCTCTCTCTCTCCAATCCCCCGTGTCTATCTCTCTCTCCAATCCCTCGTGTCACTATCTCTCTCTCTCTCCCCAATCCCCCGTGTCACTATCTCTATCTCTCCAATCCCCCCATGTCACTATCTCTATCCTCTCCAATCCCCGTGTCACTATCTCTCTCCCCAATCCCCGTGTCACTATCTCTCTCTCTCCAATCCCTGTGTCACTATCTCTCTCTCTCTCCAATCCCTGTGTCACTATCTCTCTCTCTCTCCAATCCCTGTGTCACTATCTCTCTCTCTCCAATCCCTGTGTCACTATCTCTCTCTCCCCAATCCCCGTGTCACTATCTCTCTCTCTCCAATCCCTGTGTCACTATCTCTCTCTCTCCAATCCCTGTGTCACTATCTCTCTCTCTCTCCAATCCCTGTGTCACTATCTCTCTCTCTCCAATCCCTGTGTCACTATCTCTCTCTCCCCAATCCCCGTGTCACTATCTCTCTCTCTCTCCAATGCCCGTGTCACTATCTCACTCTCCAATCCCTGTGTCACTATCTCTCTCTCTCCAATCCGTGTCACTATCTCTCTCTCCAATCCCCGTGTCACTATCTCTCTCTCTCTCTCCAATCCCCGTGTCACTATCTCTCTCTCTCCCCAATCCCCGTGTCACTATCTCTCTCTCTCTAATCCCCGTGTCACTATCTCTCTCTCCAATCCCCGTGTCACTATCTCACTCTCTCTCTCCAATACGTGTCACTATCTCTCTCTCCAATCCCTGTGTCACTATCTCTCTCTCTCCAATCCCCGTGTCACTATCTCTCTCTCTCTCCAATCCCCGTGTCACTATCTCTCTCTCTCTCCAATCCCCGTGTCACTATCTCTCTCTCTCTCTCCAATCCCCGTGTCACTATCTCTCTCCAATCCCCGTGTCACTATCTCTCTCCAATCCCCGTTCACTATCTCTCTCTCCAATCCCCGTGTCACTATCTCTCTCTCCAATCCCCGTGTCACTATCTCTCTCTCTCCAATCCCCGTGTCACTATCTCTCTCCAATCCCCCATGTCACCATCTCTCTCTCTCTCCAATCCCCGTGTCACTATCTCTCTCTCTCTCCAATCCCCGTGTCACTATCTCTCTCTCTCTCCAATCCCCGTGTCACTATCTCTCTCTCTCCAATCCCCGTGTCACTATCTCTCTCTCTCTCCAATCCCCGTGTCACTATCTCTCTCTCCAATCCCCGTGTCACTATCTCTCTCTCTCCAATCCGTGTCACTATCTCTCTCTCTCCAATCCCTGTGTCACTATCTCTCTGTCCAATTCCCGTGTCACTATCTCTCTCTCTCCAATCCGTGTCACTATCTCTCTCTCCAATCCCCGTGTCACTATCTCTCTCCAATCCCCGTGTCACTATCTCTCTCTCCAATCCCTGTGTCACTATCTCTCTCTCTCCAATCCCTGTGTCACTATCTCACTCTCCAATCCCCGTGTCACTATCTCTCTCCAATCCCCGTGTCACTATCTCTCTCTCCAATCCCCGTGTCACTATCTCTCTCTCTCCAATCCCCCATGTCACTATCTCTCTCTCTCTCCAATCCCCGTGTCACTATCTCTCTCTCTCTCCAATCCCCGTGTCACTATCTCTCTCTCCAATCCCCGTGTCACTATCTCTCTCTCTCCAATCCCCGTGTCACTATCTCTCTCTCCAATCCCCGTGTCACTATTTCTCTCTCTCTCCAATCCCCGTGTCACTATCTCTCTCTCCAATCCCCGTGTCACTATCTCTCTCTCCAATCCCCGTGTCACTATTTCTCTCTCTCCAATCCCCGTGTCACTATCTCTCTCTCTCCAATCCCTGTGTCACTATCTCTCTCTCCAATCCCCGTGTCACTATCTCTCTCTCTCCAATCCCCGTGTCACTATCTCTCTCTCTCTCCAATCCGTGTCACTATCTCTCTCTCTCTCCAATCCCCGTGTCACTATCTCTCTCTCCAATCCCCGTGTCACTATCTCTCTCTCCAATCCCCGTTCACTATCTCTCTCTCTCTCCAATCCCTGTGTCACTATCTCTCTCTCTCTCCAATCCCCGTGTCACTATTTCTCTCTCTCCAATCCCTGTGTCACTATCTCTCTCTCTCCAATCCCTGTGTCACTATCTCTCTCTCTCCAATCCCCGTGTCACTATCTCTCTCTCCAATCCCCGTGTCACTATCTCTCTCTCTCTCCAATCCCCGTGTCACTATCTCTCTCTCTCAAATCCCCGTGTCACTATCTCTCTCTCCAATCCCCGTGTCACTATCTCTCTCTCCAATCCCCGTGTCACTATCTCTCTCTCTCCAATCCCCGTGTCACTATCTCTCTCTCTCCAATCCCCATGTCACTATCTCTCTCTCTCTCCAATCCCCGTGTCACTATCTCTCTCTCTCTCCAATCCCCGTGTCACTATCTCTCTCTCCAATCCCCGTGTCACTATCTCTCTCTCTCCAATCCCCGTGTCACTATATCTCTCTCTCTCCAATCCCCCCGTGTCACTATCTCTCTCTCTCCAATCCCTGTGTCACTATCTCTCTCTCCAATCCCCGTGTCACTATCTCTCTCTCTCTCTCCAATCCCCGTGTCACTATCTCTCTCTCCAATCCCCGTGTCACTATATCTCTCTCTCTCCAATCCCCCCGTGTCACTATCTCTCTCTCTCCAATCCCTGTGTCACTATCTCTCTCTCTCCAATCCCCGTGTCACTATCTCTCTCTCTCCAATCCCCGTGTCACTATCTCTCTCTCCCCAATCCCCCCGTGTCACTATCTCTCTCTCTCTCCAATCCCCGTGTCACTATCTCTCTCTCCCCAATCCCCCCGTGTCACTATCTCTCTCTCTCTCCAATCCCCATGTCACTATCTCTCTCTCCAATCCCTGTGTCACTATCTCTCTCTTCCCAATCCCCGTGTCACTATCTCTCTCTCTCTCCAATCCCCGTGTCACTATCTCTCTCTCTCCAATCCCCGTGTCACTATCTCTCTCTCTCCAATCCCCGTGTCACTATCTCTCTCTCTCTCCAATCCCCGTGTCACTATCTCTCACTCCAATCCCTGTGTCACTATCTCTCTCTCTCCAATCCCTGTGTCACTATCTCTCTCTCCAATCCCCGTGTCACTATCTCTCTCTCTCCAATCCCCGTGTCACTATCTCTCTCTCTCTCCAATCCCCGTGTCACTATCTCTCTCTCTCCAATCCCCGTGTCACTATCTCTCTCTCCAATCCCCCCATGTCACTATCTCTCTCCCCAATCCCCCCGTGTCTCTCTCTCTCTCTCCAATCCCCGTGTCACTATCTCTCTCCAATCCCCGTGTCACTATCTCTCTCTCTCCAATCCCCGTGTCACTATCTCTCTCCAATCCCCGTGTCACTAGCTCTCTCTCTCTCCAATCCCTGTGTCACTATCTCTCTCTCCAATCCCCGTGTCACTATCTCTCTCTCTCCAATCCCCGTGTCTCTCTCTCTCTCTCCAATCCCCGTGTCACTATCTCTCTCTCTCCAATCCCCGTGTCACTATCTCTCTCTCCAATCCCCGTGTCACTATCTCTCTCTCCAATCCCCGTGTCACTATCTCTCTCTCCAATCCCCGTGTCACTATCTCTCTCTCTCCAATCCCCGCGTCACTATCTCTCTCTCTCCAATCCCTGTGTCACTATCTCTCTCTCTCCAATCCCCGTTTCACTATCTCTCTCTCCAATCCCCGTGTCACTATCTCTCTCTCCAATCCCCGTGTCACTATCTCTCTCTCTCCAATCCCCGCGTCACTATCTCTCTCTCTCCAATCCCTGTGTCACTATCTCTCTCTCCAATCCCCGTGTCACTATCTCTCTCTCTCCAATCCCCGTGTCACTATCTCTCTCTCTCCAATCCCCGTGTCACTATCTCTCTCTCCAATCCCCGCGTCACTATCTCTCTCTCTCCAATCCCCGTGTCACTATCTCTCTCTCTCCAATCCCCGTGTCACTATCTCTCTCCCCAATCCCCCCGTGTCTCTCTCTCTCTCTCCAATCCCCGTGTCACTATCTCTCTCTCTCCAATCCCCGTCTCACTATCTCTCTCCAATCCCCGTGTCACTAGCTCTCTCTCTCTCCAATCCCTGTGTCACTATCTCTCCATCTCCAATCCCCGAGTCACTATCTCTCTCTCTCCAATCCCCGTGTCACTATCTCTCTCTCTCCAATCCCCGTGTCACTATCTCTCTCCCCAATCCCCCGTGTCTCTCTCTCTCTCTCCAATCCCCGTGTCACTATCTCTCTCCAATCCCCGTGTCACTATCTCTCTCTCTCCAATCCCCTTCTCACTATCTCTCTCCAATCCCCGTGTCACTATCTCTCTCTCCCCAATCCCCCCGTGTCACTATCTCTCTCTCCAATCCCCGTGTCACTATCTCTCTCTCCCCAATCCCCCCGTGTCACTATCTCTCTCTCTCCAATCCCCGTGTCACTATCTCTCTCTCTCCAATCCCTGTGTCACTATCTCTCTCTCTCCAATCCCCGTGTCACTATCTCTCTCTCTCCAATCCCCGTGTCACTATCTCTCTCTCTCCAATCCCCGTGTCACTATCTCTCTCTCTCTCCAATCCCCGTGTCACTATCTCTCTCTCTCCAATCCCCGTGTCACTATCTCTCTCTCCAATCCCCCCATGTCACTATCTCTCTCCCCAATCCCCCCGTGTCTCTCTCTCTCTCTCCAATCCCCGTGTCACTATCTCTCTCCAATCCCCGTGTCACTATCTCTCTCTCTCCAATCCCCGTGTCACTATCTCTCTCCAATCCCCGTGTCACTAGCTCTCTCTCTCTCCAATCCCTGTGTCACTATCTCTCTCTCCAATCCCCGTGTCACTATCTCTCTCTCTCCAATCCCCGTGTCTCTCTCTCTCTCTCCAATCCCCGTGTCACTATCTCTCTCTCTCCAATCCCCGTGTCACTATCTCTCTCTCCAATCCCCGTGTCACTATCTCTCTCTCCAATCCCCGTGTCACTATCTCTCTCTCCAATCCCCGTGTCACTATCTCTCTCTCCAATCCCCGTGTCACTATCTCTCTCTCCAATCCCCGTGTCACTATCTCTCTCTCTCCAATCCCCGCGTCACTATCTCTCTCTCTCCAATCCCTGTGTCACTATCTCTCTCTCTCCAATCCCCGTTTCACTATCTCTCTCTCTCCAATCCCTGTGTCACTATCTCTCTCCAATCCCCGTGTCACTATCTCTCTCTCTCCAATCCCCGTGTCACTATCTCTCTCTCTCCAATCCCCGTGTCACTATCTCTCTCTCCAATCCCCGCGTCACTATCTCTCTCTCTCCAATCCCCGTGTCACTATCTCTCTCTCTCCAATCCCCGTGTCACTATCTCTCTCCCCAATCCCCCCGTGTCTCTCTCTCTCTCTCCAATCCCCGTGTCACTATCTCTCTCTCTCCAATCCCCGTCTCACTATCTCTCTCCAATCCCCGTGTCACTAGCTCTCTCTCTCTCCAATCCCTGTGTCACTATCTCTCCATCTCCAATCCCCGAGTCACTATCTCTCTCTCTCAAATCCCCGAGTCATTATCTCTCTCTCTCCAATCCCCGTGTCACTATCTCTCTCTCTCCAATCCCCGTGTCACTATCTCTCTCTCTCCAATCCCCGTGTCACTATCTCTCTCTCTCTCCAATCCCCGTGTCACTATCTCTCTCTCTCCAATCCCCGTGTCACTATCTCTCTCTCCAATCCCCGTGTCACTATCTCTCTCTCTCCAATCCCCGTGTCACTATCTCTCTCTCTCTCCAATCCCCGTGTCACTATCTCTCTCTCTCCAATCCCCGTGTCACTATCTCTCTCTCCAATCCCCGTGTCACTATCTCTCTCTCTCCAATCCCCGTGTCACTATCTCTCTCTCTTCAATCCCCGTTTCACTATCTCTCTCTCTCCAATCCCCGTGTCACTATCTCTCTCTCCAATCCCCGTGTCACTATCTCTCTCTCTCTCTCCAATCCCCGTGTCACTATCTCACTCTCTCCAATCCCCGTGTCACTATCTCTCTCTCTCTCCAATCCCCGTGTCACTATCTCTCTCTCTCTCTCCAATCCCCGTGTCACTATCTCTCTCTCTCTCCAATCCCCGTGTCACTATCTCTCTCTCTCTCTCCAATCCCCGTGTCACTATCTCTCTCCAATCCCCGTGTCACTATCTCTCTCCAATCCCCGTGTCACTAGCTCTCTCTCTCTCCAATCCCTGTGTCACTATCTCTCCATCTCCAATCCCCGAGTCACTATCTTTCTCTCTCAAATCCCCGAGTCATTATCTCTCTCTCTCCAATCCCCGTGTCACTATCTCTCTCTCTCTCAAATCCCCGAGTCATTATCTCTCTCTCTCCAATCCCCGTGTCATTATCTCTCTCTCTCCAATCCCTGTGTCTCTATCTCTCCATCTCCAATCCCTGTGTCACTAGCTCTCTCTATCTCCAATCCCCGTGTCACTATCTCTCTCCAATCCCCGTGTCACTATCTCTCTCTCCAATCCCCGTGTCACTATCTCGCTCTCTCCAATCCCCGTGTCACTATCTCTCTCTCCAATCCCCGTGTCACTATCTCTCTCTCTCCAATCCCCGTGTCACTATCTCTGTCTCTCTCCAATCCCCGTGTCACTATCTCTCTCTCCAATCCCCGTGTCACTATCTCTCTCTCTCTCCAATCCCCGTGTCACTATCTCTCTCTCTCTCCAATCCCCGTGTCTCTGTCTCTCCATCTCCAATCCCTCAATGTCAATGGGGGAAAAATTCAGTATGTCAGCGCCTCCCGTTAACGGCAGCAGATGGCGCTAGAGCATTATCGCCGGGGCGAGGCGAATCCAGCGCCACATGCCAAATCCCGCCCCCCCCCCTCAGCGCCGCCACTAACTGTTATCGCCAGGAGCCTCAACGGTAGATGGATCGTGACGTCAGTGAGTGTGCAACGCTCACTGGCCGCCCGATCTACGAAATTGATTGTTGCCACCTACTTTAGCGCCTGGAGGAAGCAGCGACAGGGCGAGCTGGCGTGAAGCACCAGGAAGCCGGCTCCAGGGACGTTATTTAAAGGGATGATCAGTAATGACTCGCAGCTGTCAGGTTAGTGGAGTTTCAGCGGTTTCTTGTCAGTTTCACACAGTGCAACAGTCTCATTCCGTGAATTCAAGGTTATTCAGCATCAGGAGTGCTGTGGCAACTAAAAAGTAGCTACATTTATTCTGAAAAAAAAAATCAAAGTGCTACACTTGGTTACATTAATGGGGGCTGTACTGGCAGTTGACCTCACCCTCCAGGATCTACAGTGGAGGGAGCGGAGGCAGCGAGAAAGATTGTGGCCAGAGGGGGGAGGGCCGCCATCAGGGTTCTCAACAGGAGGCTTTACCCGCCGAGGGTATTCCGAGAGCACTTCTCCTACCTCCAATTAAGCGAGGAGCCGTGTATTAGAAGGCTCCGCTTCACCAAGGAGGTGGTCACAGAACTCTGCCACCTCCTGCAACCAGACCTCCAGCCTCAGACCCGGGCGACCATGGCTCTCTCAGTGGCAGTCAATGTCACCGTCGCCCTCAATTTCTTCGCCAGCGACTCGGTCCAGTCTGCACGGGCTCCATGGTGCGCGCAGAGCCTTGTGCAACGTTGGAGGCGGACTCCTCCACGCTCCTCATCATTACCGAGAGGCTCTCGGGCACCCTCGTCATTGCGCCCACCACCTCCGTGTGCATGCCCATCACCCTTCTTCTAAAGGCCTCCCCATGGAGGTCCTCATCCGAGTCCTGTGCAGCAGAACTCGCACGTGAGCAAGCCCTCCGGGGAGCTGTCCCCCGAGCTACCTTTTCCCCCTGGCCTTGCAGCAGCCCACTCGTCCCCGGTGCCTCGCCCTGTGCAGATCCCGCTACTATACTGGCCACTAAAGAACGCGTAGTGACAGTATCTGAGCTGGTGCCTGCGGGTGAGACATGCAGTGACGCGGTGTGTTCTTCCTCCTCCTCCTCTTCGCCTGCCTCACTCTCTACGGTGCCCTCAGGGACAGGCTGCTCAGGGTGCTTTATCTGAAAGCATAAAGGCACAAGAGTCGGGTTAAGGTGAGGAGAGGGGGGCAGGAAGGGAGAAATGCATGCATACAGCAGGATTAGCTGGACAGTGCAAAACTGGGGTGAGGGGGGAAGTGGGATGTGAGAAGGAGTAGGGATGAACATACCATTATTGACCCAAGGGGTTCAATGTCACTGGTGGCCACAGCGCCCACCACCTGGTGCCCAATAATCTCCAGCACTCAATTCTGCAGCGCAGACAGTGGTTGGGTGTCGGCTTGTCCCCCCGCCTGTGCGCTCCTGCTCCCTCCTGTTGTGAGCCACCTTGGCCTGCAAGAGAAAGGAAAGTGTGTGAGTGAGTGTGGAGCAATGTGTTTGGGTGAGGTGCCTGCCATAGTTGAATAGCTGCCATTGTGTGCAAAGTGTGAGATGTGGGTGTGAGTGTTGGTAGGTGGAGATTGTTGGTGGGTGAGTGCTGGGGGGTGTGGTGCTTTGGGCAGTGTGTGCAGACTGTGGTTCAGATGGTTATATGTAGCATTTGTAGAAGCATTCACTCACCCTGACCACCCGAGCGAGGTCGTTAAATTTCTTCCTGCACTGTGTGTGGGTCCTGGGGACCACAGTGATGCCTGAAACGTGCTGCGCTACCTCCCTCCACATGGTGCGGAAGACTTGCGGCGAGGGCCTCCTGCCGTTTGCCGGGTAGAGCACCGACCTCCGTCTCTCCACAGCAAACACCAACACCTCCAATGCTTGATCGCTGAATCTGCGGGCTCTCTCCCTGGGGCGTGGATCTGCCATGAGTACAGCTGCTTCAATCCTCCGGCTCCTTCTCCTTGACCTGCTGCTGCTTGCTGAGGCAGCTGCACAGCTAGCAATGCTGAGAACGAGGTTCTGCAGCATCAATGAACCTCCCCCTTTAGGACTGGAAAAAGCCTGTGGCAATCATGACTTGCGATTAGACGGCACCTGATATTGATCCATCCTTTGAGTGTAACGCCAATCAGTTTGGGCTTCAAGACTTGAATTAGGACTCCAATCATTTCTTTGAGCAGGGAGCACGAATTTTGCGTGCAGTCTAAAGCATTAGCGCCTGGCGCTAATTCTCCAACTTTTCTAATTATACTGCCCATTCCTGGGCTATAAGGAATTTCTAGCTCTCTATCTCTCCATCTGCAATCCCTCAGTGTCTCTATCTCTCCATCTCCAAATCCCGGCGTCTCTCTCCCTCCATCTCTCCCCGACTCTCTCCCTCCATCTCCGTCACTCTTCCTTCATCTCCATCCCTCCCTGTCTCTCTCCCTCCATCTCCAATCCCTCATGATGTCTCTCCGTACACACGGGGAGGGATAGAGAGAGAGGGGTTAGAAACGGAGGGCTAGAGACGGGGAGTGATTGGAGATGGATTGGATTGAAGACGGAGGGAGGGGAGACCGTGGGATGGGAGATGGAGGGAGAGGAGACCGTGGGATGGGAGACGGAGGGAGGGGAGACCGTGGGATGGGCGACGGAGGGAGGGGAGACCGTGGGATGGGAGACGGAAGGAGGGGAGACCGTGGGATGGGAGACGGAAGGAGGGGAGACCGTGGGATGGGCGACGGAGGGAGGGGAGACCGTGGGATGGGCGACGGAGGGAGGGGAGACCGTGGGATGGGCGACGGAGGGAGGGGAGACCGTGGGATGGGAGACGGAAGGAGGGGAGACTGTGGGATGGGAGATGCAGGGAGGGGAGACCGTGGGATGGGAGACGGAAGGAGGGGAGACTGTGGGATGGGAGATGGAGGGAGAGGAGACCGTGGGATGGGAGACGGAAGGAGGGGAGACCGTGGGATGGGAGATGGAGGGAGAGGAGACCGTGGGATGGGAGACGGAGGGAGGGGAGACCGTGGGATGGGAGATGGAGGGAGAAGAGACCGTGGGATGGGAGACGGAGGGAGGGGAGACCGTGGGATGGGAGATGGAGGGAGAAGAGACCGTGGGATGGGAGACGGAGGGAGGGGAGACCGTGGGATGGGAGATGGAGGGAGAAGAGACCGTGGGATGGGAGACGGAGGGAGGGGAGACCGTGGGATGGGAGATGGAGGGAGGGGAGACCGTGGGATGGGAGACGGAAGGAGGGGAGACCGTGGGATGGGAGACGGAGGGAGGGGAGACCGTGGGATGGGAGATGGAGGGAGGGGAGACCGTGGGATGGGAGACGGAAGGAGGGGAGACTGTGGGATGGGAGATGCAGGGAGGGGAGACTGTGGGATGGGAGACGGAGGGAGGGGAGACCGTGGGATGGGAGACGGAGGGAGGGGAGACCGTGGGATGGGAGACGGAGGGAGGGGAGACGGTGGCATGTTGCCCAGTGTCGAGCAGGTCACTCACCAGTAGATCAGGAAGAGGCCGAGCGGGGCGGTGATGATGCCCTGGAGGAGCCGCCAGTCTCTGCAGCCGACCGCCAGACCCAGCAGCAGGAACTGACCGCCCACCGCGAAGAATCCGGCCACCATGGCCACCATCAGCCGGTGTGGGGGGTCGCACAGCTCCAACCCTGGAGGTCACGGAGGAGAAAGACAAGCACAACTGAGGAGTGGGGACAACAATACCGGACCCTTCCCCGATTCCCACCAACCCGCTCAAACCCCACCCCCCGCAAATGGGTCAGTTGACCCCTGACCTCGGCACCGTTGACCCAGTGACGGATGGGTTAGATACAGAGTAAAGCTCCCTCTACACTGTCCCATCAAACACTCCCAGGGCGGGTACAGCACGGGTTATATACAGAGTAAAGCTCCCTCTACACTGTCTCATCAAACACTCCCAGGGCGGGTACAGCACGGGTTAGATACAGAGTAAATCTCCCTCTACACTGTCCCATCAAATACTCCCAGGGCAGGTACAGCACGGGTTAGATACAGAGTAAAGCTCCCTCTACACTGTCCCATCAAACACTCCCAGGGCAGGTACAGCATTGGTTAGATACAGAGTAAAGCTCCCTCTACACTGTCCCATCAAATACTCCCAGGGCAGGTACAGCACAGTTTAGATACAGAGTAAAGCTCCCTCTACACTGCCCCATCAAACACTCCCAGGGCAGGTACAGCATGGGTTAGATATGGAGTAAAGCTCCCTCTACACTGTCCCATCAAACACTCCCAGGGCAGGTACAGCACGGGTTAGATACAGAGTAAAGCTCCCTCTACACTGTCCCATCAAACACTCCCAGGGCAGTTACAGCATGGGTTAGATACAGAGTAAAGCTCCCTCTACACTGTCCCATCAAACACTCCCAGGGCAGGTACAGCACAGTTTAGATACAGAGTAACGCTCCCTCTACACTGTCCCATCAAACACTCCCAGGGCAGTTACAGCATGGGTTAGATACAGAGTAAAGCTACCTCTACACTGTCCCATCAAACACTCCCAGGGCAGGTACAGCATGGGTTAGATACAGAGTAAAGCTCGCTTCACACTGTCCCATCAAACACTCCCAGGGCAGGTACAGCATGGGTTAGATACAGAGTAAAGCTCCCTCTACACTGTCCCATCAAACACTCCCAGGGCAAGGTGGTGCCAATCTATATGTCTCTGTATCAATGGGGAACTGATGGGGAATGAGTAAAGCTGTGTGCCTGTCTGTGTTCGAATTAAAAGACACTTGTGCCTGACACCAGTAGATCTTAATCATTAACCATCGGAGGGCTGGAGAGATTTTATAAGATCGCAGCAGACTGCCTGAGCGTAGTGGTTTATATAGTGAGTAACAGATACCCGGGAGTGAGTTACAGGCTGGAATCTAATCGAGGGGTTCGGGGGGTTTATATAGAGAATAACATACCCGGGAGTGAGTTACAGGCTGGAATCTAATCGAGGGGTTCGGGGGGTTTATATATAGAATAACAGATACCCGGGAGTGAGTTACAGACTGGAATCTAATCGAGTGGTTCGGGTGGTTTATATATAGAATAACAGATACCCGGGAGTGAGTTACAGGCTGGAATCTAATCGAGGGGTTCGGGGGGATTTATATATAGAATAACAGATACCCGGGAGTGAGTTACAGACTGGAATCTAATCGAGGGGTTCGGGGGGTTTATATATAGAATAACATACCCGGGAGTGAGTTACAGGCTGGAATCTAATCGAGGGGTTCGGGGGGTTTATATATAGAATAACAGATACCCGGGAGTGAGTTACAGACTGGAATCTAATCGAGTGGTTCGGGTGGTTTATATATAGAATAACAGATACCCGGGAGTGAGTTACAGGCTGGAATCTAATCGAGGGGTTCGGGGGGTTTATATATAGAACAACAGATACCCGGGAGTGAGTTACAGACTGGAATCTAATCGCGGGGTTCGGGTGGTTTATATATAGAACAACAGATACCTGGGAGTGAGTTACAGGCTGGAATCTAATTGAGGGGTTCGGGGGGGTTTATATATAGAATAACAGATACCCGGGAGTGAGTTACAAGCTGGAATCTAATCGAGGGGTTCGGATGGTTTATATATAGAATAACAGATACCCGGGAGTGAGTTACAAGCTGGAATCTAATCGAGGGGTTCGGGGGGGTTTATATATAGAGTAACAGATACCCGGGAGAGAGTTACAGACTGGAATCTAATCGAGGGGTTTGGATGGTTTATATATAGAACAACAGATACCCGGGAGAGAGTTACAGGCTGGAATCTAATCGAGGGGTTCATATATAGAATAACAGATACCCGGGAGTGAGTTACAGGCTGGAATCTAATCGAGGGGTTCGGGGGGTTTATGTATAGAATATCAGATAGGGCCGCTTGCCCACTCGCTCCATACCCACTCCCTCCGTCCCCCCCTCCCTCACTCTCACTCCCTCCCCCTCCCTCGCTCCCCCTCCCAGCTCCGTCGGCCCCCTCCCCCGCGTTGGCCCCGCACCCCCCTCCCCCGCGTTGGCCCCGCCCCCCTCACTTACGGATGAGGTAGAGGCTGAGGAGGAGCCCCGCGATGGCGGAGCCCTGGAAGAATCGGGCCATGATGAAAACAGCTGGATTCGGGGCCACGGCCACCAGTGTCCCGAAGAGGATGGAGAGGGTCAGCGAGAGGATGAAGGTGTTTCTCCGGCCTAGCCTGCAGGGCAGCGGGGGGTGGGGGGATGGGAGGAGGAGAGAGAGAGAGAGAAGGAAGAGTCAGTAACCAATGGCCAGCCCTTCCGCCCTCCCCTGCACCCACCCACAGCCTCCGCGAGGCCAGAAACCGAACCGGATGTTCGACTGCTGAGGCATCGCAGTCGGACTCTTCAATCCATCAGCGCAAGCGAGGAGCTGTTTGCCTCCCCCACCCCCCTCCAATTGGGGCTGGGTTTGACCCAGGTTCCCAGGGGGGTCGAAGGTGAAGGGGCAGAGGCAGATTAACTAAACAAACAACAACAAATTGCATTTATACAGCGCCTTGAATGTCGTAAAGTGAGCTTCCGACCACATATCCGGAGCATAACTAAGACCGCCTACTTCCACCTCCGTAACGTCGCCCGTCTCCGCCCTTGCCTCAGCTCATCCGCTGCTGAAACCCTCATCCGGGCCTTTGTTACCTCCAGACTTGACTATTCCAGCACACTCCTGGCTGGCCTCCCACATTCCACCCTACGTAAACTTGAGGTCATCCAAAACTCGGCTGCCCGTTGTCTTAAAATACTCCTGTGCAGCGCCTTGGGACGTTTTACTACATTAAAGGCGCTATATAAATATAAACTGTTGTTGTTGTAAAACATCGCAAGGCGCTTCACAGGAGCGTAAATCAGACAGAATTTGACACCGAGCCACATAAGGATAAATTAGGGCAGGTGACCAAAAGCTTGGTCAAAGAGGTAGGTTTTAAGGAGCGTCTTAAAGGAGGAAAGAGAGGTAGCGAGGCGGAGAGGTTTAGGGAGGGAATTCCAGAGCTTAGGGCCCAGGCAACAGAAGGCACGGCCACCAAAGGTTGAGCGATTATAATCAGGGATGCTCAAGAGGGCAGAATTAGAGGAGCGCAGATATCTCGGGGGGTTGTGGGGCTGAAGGAGATTACAGAGATAGGAAGGGGCGAGGCCATGGAGGGATTTGAAAACAAGGATGAGAATTTTGAAATCAAGGTGCTGCTTAACCGGGAGCAATGTAGGTCAGCGAGCACAGGGGTGATGGGCGAACGGGACTTGGTGTGAGTTAGGACACGGGCAGCCGAGTTTTGGATGACCCCAGGTTTACGTAGGGTGGAATGTGGGAGGCCAGCCAGGAGTGCGTTGGAATAGTCAAGTCTGGAGGTAACAAAGGCAAGGATGAGAGTTTCAGCAGCGGATGAGCTGAGGCAAGGGCGGAGACGGGTGACAAAAACGCACAAAAGGACAGTATAACTAGCTTCCCATCAAGGGAGAGGCCTTCAATGGAAGGAGGTACCTGTCGGCTGAATATCCCATCAGCAGATAACCCGTCAGACAGCCCAGGATCAAGCAGACTTCCTCAACAGGAGCCTTCCAGGAGGAATCACACACCAGGTCCCACTGCGGAGAGAAGAGAGAAGAGGTCAATGCAGTCAGACACTGGAGCGAGTGCCGCACTGTCGGAGGGTCAGTACTGAGGGAGCGCCGCACTGTCGGAGGGCAGTACTGAGGGAGGGCTGCACTGTCGAAGGGGCAGTACTGAGGGAGCGCCGCACTGTCAGAGGGGGCAGTACTGAGGGAGCGCTGCACTGTCGGAGGGGCAGTACTGAGGGAGCGCTGCACTGTCGGAGGGGCAGTACTGAGGGAGCGCTGCACTGTCGGAGGGGCAGTACTGAGGGAGCACTGCACTGTCGGAGGGGCAGTACTGAGGGTGCGCCGCACTGTCGGAGGGGCAGTACTGTGGGAGCGTTGCACTGTCGGAGGGGCAGTACTGAGGGAGCGCTGCACTGTCGGAGGGACAGTACTGAGGGAGCGCTGCACTGTCGGAGGGGCAGTACTGAGGGAGCGCCGCACTGTCGGAGGGTCAGTACTGAGGGAGCGCCGCACTGTCGGAAGGTCAATACTGAGGGAGCGCTGCACTGTCGGAGGGGCAGGACTGAGGGAGCGCTGCACTGTCGGAGGGGAGGGTCAGTACTGAGGGAGCGCCGCACTGTCGGAGGGGGCAGTACTGAGGGAGCCCTGCACTGTCGGAGGGGCAGTACTGAGGGAGCGCCGCACTGTCGGAGGGGCAGTACTGAGGGAGCGCCGCACTGTCGGAGGGTCAGTACTGAGGGAGCGCTGCACTGTCGGAGGGGCAGTACTGAGGGAGTGCCGCACTGTCGGAGGGTCAGTACTGAGGGAGCGCTGCACTGTCGGAGGGGCAGTACTGAGGGAGCGCTGCACTGTCGGAGGTGCCGTCTTTTGGATGAGACATTAAATTGAGGCCCTGCCAGCCCTCTCGGGTGGGACGTAAACGATCCTATGGCCACTATTGGAAGTGATGCGGAGATGCCGGTTCCCAGTAAAAAAGTAAAAATGTTAAAGCTTTTCGTTTTACATACAGACGGCAGCTTTTGACACGTTAGAACCCCTGCGACTACACCTCATTGTCTCAGTTGTATCTTGCTATGTCTTTGATGTGGTACCTTCCTGGCTGACCTGATTAACTTTATCACACCTCGGCAGATAGTCAGGATGATTTAATTTAGTGGTCTGCAATTGTAAGGTACACATGCTTTGTTCTCTATCTATATATGCTTTGGCGATTCTGTATCTATTTACTTCACCTGAGGAAGGGGCAATCGATAGCTCCGAAAGCTTGTGATTTCAAATAAAACTGTTGGACTATAACCTGGTGTTGTGCGACCTCTCAATTTTGTACACTATTGGAAGGACAGTGAGAGTTCTCCCCGGTGTCCAGGCGCCAATATTTATCCCTCAATCAACATCACTAAAAAACAGATTATCTGGTCATTTATCACATTGCTGTTTGTGGGAGCTTGCTGTGCGCAAATTGGCTGCCGCATTTCCTACATTACAACAGTGACTACACTTCAAAAGTACTTCATTGGCTTTAAAGCGCTTTGGGACATCCTGAGGTCGTGAAAGGCGCTATATAATTGCAAGTCTTTCTTTTAGATAACACAGCTCAGAGACACAGGGAGAACTGGGCAGTGTGATAACACAGCTGGGGTTGTTCTCCTCAGAGCAGAGAAGGTTAAGGGGAGATTTACTGGAATGGTTCCAGGGATGAGGGACTTCAGTTATGTGGAGAGACTGGAGAAGCTGGGATTGTTCTCCTTGGAGCAGAGAAGGTTAAGGGGAGATTTAATCGAGGTGTTCAAAATCATGAAGGGTTTTGATGGAGTAAATGAGGAGAAACTGTTTCCAGTGGCAGGAGGGTCTGTAACCAGGGGACACAGATTTAAGGTGATTGGCAAAAGAACCAGAGGGGGAGGTGAGGAGAATTGTTTTTACGCAGCGAGTTGTTGTGATCTGGAACGCGCTGCCTGAAAGGGCGGTGGAAGCAGATTCAATAGTAACTTTCAAAAGGGGAATTGGATAAATACTTGAAGGGGAAAAATTTACAGGGTTTAATTAAGAGTGGGGCTAATTGGACAGCTCTACCTAAGAGCCGGCAGATGCACGATGGGCCGAATGGTCTCCTTTTCTTCATTTGTTTATGGGATGTGGGCGTCACTGGCAAGGCCAGCATTTATTGCCCATCCCTAGTTGCCCTTGAGAAGGTGGTGGTGAGCCGCCTTCTTGAACCGCTGCAGTCCGTGTGGTGAAGGTTCTCCCACAGTGCTGTTAGGGAGGGAGTTCCAGGATTTTGACCCAGCGACGATGAAGGAACGGCCGATATATTTCCAAGTCAGGATGGGGTGTGACTTGGAGGGGAACTTGGAGGTGTTGGTGTTCCCATGCGCCTGCTGCCCTTGTCCTTCTAGGTGGGAGAGGTCGCGGGTTTGGGAGGTGCTGCCGAAGAAGCCTTGGCGAGTTGCTGCTGTGCATATGTAGATGGTACACACTGCAGCCACGGTACGCCGGTGGTGGAGGGAGTGAATGTTTAAGGTGGTGGATGGGGTGCCCATCAAGCGTGCTGCTTTGTCCTGGATGGTGTCGAGCTTCTTGAGTGTTGTTGGAGCTGCACTCATCCAGGCAAGTGGAGAGTATTCCACACACTGCTGACTTGTGCCTTGTAGATGGTGGAAAGGCTTTGGGGAGTCAGGAGGTGAGACACTCGCCACAGAATACCCAGCCTGTGACTGACAGAATAACCTAGCTTCTGTGCTGTAGCGTTCTCTGATTATAGTGCGCCCCGACCCTATCAGCGCCCGCTTGATTCGAATGCGTGGACAGCCTCTGTTGCCCATCGAGGGAATCGGCAGTGCCCGCGGGTGACCCGCTGGCGCCCGTACCTGGGTGACGATGTTGGTCCGCAGCCCATCGCCCGCCGCGTAGTCCCAGCCGTCCGGGCACTCTACCGGCCCCTGGCGCGTGCCGTTGGCGAAGCGGTAGAGGCGGCAGGAGCTGGGCCCCTGGTGCCCCTCCTGGTCCCGCTCCGGGGGGATCAGTGCCCCCAGGACCTCCTCCCGCGTGGCGTTGTGCAGGAAGCCAGGCAGCCCCCGGGGGTCCAGGCGGCAGCGGTGGGGGGGCGCCAGGGTGAAGAAGACGTCGGCCAGCAGGGCGAAGGTGGCCAGGGGCACGGGCAGCCAGGTCAGGGCGCACAGCCGCCGCTGGTGACGGCCGAAGCCCCCCGCCCGTCCCGCCAGCCTGTCGTAGCCGCCCGGCCCGCCCGAGGAGGGGTCCGGGGCGGGCGGGGGGCTGGACGGGAAGTCCCGCGGGGCCGGGGGGGCGTCCATGGCATCTGCCTCACCCTCCATCTCCCACCTGGGGGCAGCTTCAGGATGGGGGGGGGGGCGGGGGTCAGAGGTCGGGTGGGCGGGGGGTCAGAGGTCGGGTGGGCGGGGGGTCAGAGGTCGGGCGGGGAGTGACGACTGCAGAAAGGGATCGATGATTCGGTCCTAAAGGGAGAAGAGGAGAACACGATTAATTTTTCATAGGGGGTCTCTCTCCTTCCATCCCCCTCCATTTCTATCTCCCTCTCCCTGCCATCCCTGTCCCTCCATCTCCCTCTCCCCGCCATCCCTCTCTCTCCCCATCCAGCCCTCTCCCTCCATCTCCCCATCTCTCTCTCCAGCCCCCTCTCTCCCCCCCTCCAGCCCTCTTATCTTTCCCTTCCTCCAGCCCCCTCTCGCCTCCAGCCCTCCCTCTCTCCCCCTCCATCCAACCCGCTCCCCTTCCATCTAACCCGCTCCCCCTCCTCTCACCCTCTCTCTCCCCCTCCATCCCACTCCCCATCATCTCACCCTCTCTCTCCCCCTCCAACCCTCCCTGCCATCCCTCCCTCTCCCCATCATTCCTCCCTCTCTCCCTCCCTTCCACTCTCCCCCTTCCATCGCTCCCTCTCTATCCCATCCTTCTAGATTTCGATGGGAGAGTTAGGGGACTAGAAATGGGCTTCAATGGGACATAGGGGACTCTAGGGATGGGCTTCGACGGGAGAGTTAGGGGACGAGAGGGATGGACTTTCCCCCCCCCCCCTTCCCCCCCCCCCTCCTCATCTCCTCTTGTACCATCCCTTTCATCAGGTGCCTTTCCATTTTAAAATCTGCGGGTATCATAAACAGACTGTAAACATATAATTAAAAAAATTAACAAACATTACGGTGTTTTTACACCAGACCCCAGCATTTCCCCCTCATAAAAAACACACATTAATAAAATAATTACAAATAGTGGATCAGACTTTGAAGCTGCTTATCTAAACACACGAACACCCAATCTCTCTTCCATTTTGCTACAGTAATTCTTGTCTTGTTTGATACATTTCAACAATGCATTGAAATTGACACATTTCGGTCAGTTACAGTGTTACCTCCCTCTGTCTGTCTGTCTGTCTGTCTCATATAGTCTTTTCCCCATCTCTCTCTGTTCTGTTTCTCTCACTATATACACACACACACATAATAAATATATATCTATATCTATATATATATATATATGTCTGTCTGTCTATATATATTATGTCTTTTCCCCTTCCCTCTCTATTCTGTTTCTCTCACTATATATATATATATATAAATATACATACACACCTCTTTATTCTGTCTGTCAGTCTGTCTCTCTATAGATATATTATATGTATTCCCTATATATACACACATACACATATTTATTCTGTCTCTCTTTGTCTCAGTCTGTCTCTCTCTTCCCCTTCTCTCTCTCTCTGTCTATAACTATATGTATACACACACACACATATATATATATATATATATTTATTCTGTCTCTCTCACTCTCTGTCTCTCCCTCACTATCTTTTCCACACTTCCTGTCTCTCTGCTCCTGCCCTGATATTCCCAAAAGTGCTTCTTTGCCGAATGTACAGACACTCTCTGCTCTGATCGCACACGGATAGATGTTCTTCTTGCTACTTATCTTTTAAAAGATTTGCTTCTGGTCGATCTCTCCTCTCTCTCTCTCTCCCCCTGCGCCTCCGTGCTGGAGGAACCGTCTCAATTTCCGCGTTTTTCCCCTCTCTCTCTCTCCCAGCTTTCCTTCCCCAACATAAAAGGGGACGTCCGTCGACAGCCGCCGTAAAGCACTTAAAGGTGGCGGCCACTTAAAGGGGAATTCCCGCAAAGAGCGAGGGAGGAGAGGGAGAAAGAGAGAGAGGGA
>JASTWF010002640.1:0-19757 GCA_030390025.1 Squalus acanthias | reverse complement strand
CACACACACATACACACTCACACACTCACACACACTCACACTCACACTCATACTCACACTCACACACACTCACACTCACACACACTCACACTCACACACACTCACATACACTCACACTCACACACACTCACACTCACGCTCACACACACACACTCACACAGACTCACACACTCACAAGGCCGAGGTAACTCTGATTTGGGGGCGTACAGACTGAGTGCCGGCTGGAGAGGATTGTTCTCTGGAACAACCAAACGAAGAGGTTCGGGTTAATGAAAAACATTTTTCTGATGCTCCCGAGAGCAATACTGTGCAACAACAACAACTTGCATTTATATAGCACCTTTAACGTAGTAAAACGTCCCAAGGTGCTTCACAGGAGCGATTATCAAACAAAATTTGACACCGAGCCACATAAGGGGATATTAGGGCAGATGAACAAAAGCTTGGTCAAAGAGGGAGGTTTTAAGGAGCGTCTTAAAGGAGGAGAGAGAGATGGAGAGGTTTAGGGAGGGAATTCCAAAGCTTAGGGCCCAGGCAGCTGAAGGCACGGCCACCAATGGCGGAACGATTATAATCAGGGATGCTCAAGAGGCCAGAATTAGAGGAGCGCAGAGATCTCGAGGGGTTCTGGGGCTGAAGGAGATTACAGAGATAGGGAGGAGCGAGGCCATGGAGGGATTTGAAAACAAGGATGAGAATTTTAAAATTGTGGCGTTGCCGGACCGGGAGCCTGCAGAATGTGGGAGGTTGTGGACGGCGAGACTGTCGCAAGTGAACACGTCTGCAGGAGATGTCCCCGTCTCGAGTCTCTCCGGCTCAGAGTCGTTGAGCTGGAGTGCGAGTTGGAGACACTCCGACACACAGGGGAGGGGGAGCAGTATCTGGACAGTTTGCTCCAGACCTCGGTCACACCTCGTAGCGAGGTGCAGGATCAGAGCGGGGTTGGTGTGACCGATAGTGTGCAGAGCAAGGGGAGCCCAGGTAAGAAAGAAAATGAGGATCCACAGAAACTGATCCTATCCAACAGGTACGATGTACTTGCTACCTGTGAGGATAAGGATAAAGACTGTCGGAGGGACAGCCAGAATGCGGACCATGGCACTCTGGAGCAGGAGGCTGTCCTAAGGGGGGAGGAGGATGAGGAGGGGAAATGTTGGGGATTCTATAATTAGGGGGACAGATAGCATCCTTTGTAAGCAGAATCGAGAGACCCACATGGTATGTCGCCTACCTGGTGCCAGGGTGAGGGACATCTCGAACCAGCTTGAAAGGATACTGGAGAGGGAGGGGAAGGATCTAGTTATTGTGGTCCATGTTGGGACCAACAACATAGGGGAGAGTAGGCAAGAGGTCCTGTTTAGGGAGTACCAGGGACTAGGAGCTAAATTAAAGAACAGGACCTCAAGGGTTATAATCTCTGGATTACTACCAGTGCCACGTGCTAGTAAGAGTACAGAGAACAGGATAGTTAGGCTAAATACGTGGCTTGAGCAGTGGTGTAAGAGGGAGGGTTTTAAATTTTTGAGGCATTGGGACCAGTTTTGTGGTAGGTGTGACCTATACAAAAGGGACGGTCTACACCTGTGCAAAGATGGAACTGATGTTCTCGGGGTAAATTTTGATAAAGCAGTTCGGGAGCATTTAAACTAGTATGGCAGGGGGCTAGAAACCCATGTAGTGAAATAGAGGAAAGTGAAAGGCAGACAGAAATAAATGGTAAAAAGGAGAGGAACAAAAAACAAAGGGCCAAACTAATTCATAAAAAATGTGAGCATAAAAAAAGCCTGAGGGTTTTATACCTTAATGCGAGAAGCATCAGGAACAAGGTAGATGAATTAGCTGTGGAAATAGAGGTTAATAATTATGATCTAATTGGGATTACGGAAACATGGTTGCAGGGTGAGCAGGGCTGGGAGCTTAACATACAGGGGTATTCAGTATTTAGGAAGGATCGACAAAAAAGAAAGGGAGGAGGGGTAGCATTGCTGGTAAAAGAGGGGATAAATGCAATTGAAAGGAAGGATATTAACTCAGTTAATACAGAATCTATATGGGTGGAGCTAAGAAATAGCGAGGGGCGAAAAACATTAATAGGAGTGGTATATAGGCCTCCAAATAGTAAAATAGAGGTTGGGGAGGGCATCACGAGGGAAATTAGAGAAGCGTGCAATAAGAGCACAGCTGTCATCATAGGTGACTTTAACTTACATATAGATTGGAATAGCCTAATCAGTAAAAATAATGAGGAGGAGGAATTCCTTGAGTGTTTAAGGGATGGTTATCTGGATCAATATGTCGAGGAACCAACTCGGGAACAGGCTATATTGGACTGGGTACTGTGCAATGAGAAGGGACTAATTAGTAATCTTGTTGTACGGGGACCCTTGGGTCAGAGCGATCATAACATGATCGATTTCTCACTCGAAATGGAGAGCGAAGAAATTGACTCAGAGACTCAGGTCCTGAATTTAAACAAGGGGAATTATGATGCCATTAGACGGGAACTGAGTAGGTCTGATTGGACAACGTTCCTGGGAGGACTGGAGGTAGATAAACAATGGCAAGCATTTAAAGATAGAATGACAAAATTGCAAAAATTGTTTATACCAATCTGGCATAAAAGGAAATCTAAAAAGGTGACTCAACCGTGGATAACAGGGGAAATTAGAGACAGCATAAAATCCAAAGATAGGGCGTATAAAATAGCCAAAAAACGCGCCAGAGCGGAAGATTGGGAACAGTTTAAGATAGAGCAAAGGAGGGCAAAGGGCTTAATCAAGAAGGGCAAAATAGCTTACGAAAGCAAGCTGGCGGAAAATATAAAAACTAACTCCAAAAGCTTTTATAAGTATATCAAGAGGAAAAGACTGGTGAAAACCAAAGTTGGTCCATTGCAGTCAGATACGGGGGAATATATAATGGGAAATAAGGAAATGGCAGACCAACTAAATGCATACTTTGGGTCAGTCTTTACGAAGGAAGACACAAAAAACCTCCCTGGGATATCGGGAAAAATAGGGACATTGGCAAAGGAGGAACTGACGCAAATCAATATCTCTAAGGATATGGTGTTAAGGAAGCTAAAGGGATTGAAGGCGGACAAATCCCCAGGGCCTGATAACATGCATCCTAGGGTACTGAAGGAGGTGGCCCTAGAGATAGCGGATGCACTAAGCATGATTTTTCAGAATTCATTAGACTCGGGAACAGTGCCCATGGATTGGAGGGTAGCTAACGTTACCCCACTATTCAAAAAGGGGGGTAGGGAAAAAGCAGGTAATTACAGACCTGTAAGCCTTACATCAGTTGTGGGCAAAATGCTGGAGTCCATCATTAAGGATGAAATAGCCGAGCACTTAGCAAATGGGGACAGGATAGGACAGAGTCAACATGGATTTACAAAGGGTAAATCGTGCTTGACTAATCTATTGGAATTTTTTGAGGGAGTAACTGGTAAAATAGATGGGGGAGAGCCAGTAGATGTGGTGTACCTGGACTTCCAAAAGGCCTTCGATAAGGTCCCACATAAAAGATTAGCATGGAAAATTGAAGCTCATGGGATAAAGGGGAAAGTATTGACGTGGATAGAGAACTGGCTGTCAGATAGAAAACAGAGAGTTGGAATAAACGGCTCATTTTCTGAATGGCAGGCAGTAACAAGTGGGGTACCACAGGGATCTGTCCTGGGTCCCCAGCTGTTCACAATTTATATTAATGACCTGGATCAGGGAGTCGAATGCAGCATTTCCAAATTTGCAGACGACACTAAACTAGGAGGGGGGGTGGGCTCAGAGGAGGAGACCAGGAAGCTCCAGAGCGATTTGGACAGACTGGGTGATTGGGCGGATAAATGGCAGATGCACTATAATGTGGACAAGTGCGAAGTTATCCACCTTGGGTGCAGGAACGGGAGGGCAAATTATTATTTAAATGGCAATAAATTGGGAGAGGGGGAAGTACAGAGAGACCTGGGTGTTCTTGTACACCAGTCACTGAAGGCGAGCATGCAGGTGCAACAGGCGGTCAAGAAGGCAAACGGTATGCTGGCCTTCATAGCAAAAGGGTTGGAATACAGGAACAGGGATACCTTGCTGCAGCTGTACAGGGCACTGGTGAGACCACACCTCGAGTACTGTGTACAGTTTTGGTCGCCTCATCTGAGGAAAGATGTTCTTGCCATGGAGGGGGTGCAGCGGCGATTCACCAGGCTGATACCAGGAATGGCGGGATTGACCTATGAGGAGAGACTATGTAGTTTAGGGATGTACACACTGGAGTTTAGAAGATTGAGAGGGGACCTCATAGAAGTGTATAAAATTCTGACAGGTCTAGACAGATTAGATGCAGAAGGAATGTTTCCCTTGGCGGGTGAGAACAGAACTAGAGGACATAATTTAAGGATAAGGGCTAAACCATTTAGGACAGAAATGAGGGGGAATTTCTTCACTCAGAGAGTGGTGAACCTGTGGAACTCATTGCCACAGAGGGCAGTGTACGCCAGCTCATTAAATATATTTAAGAGGGAATTAGATATATTTCTACAGGCAAAAGGGGTTAAGGGTTACGGAGAGAAGGCGGGGACGGGATACTGAATTGAAGGATCAGCCATGATCTCATTAAATGGCGGAGCAGGCTCGAAGGGCCGGATGGCCTACTCCTGCTCCTATCTTCTATGTATCTATGTATCTATGTATTACCTGAGCCACGTGCAAATTGGTGTCGGGATAAGCTGATTAGGGAGGTGAACACATGGCTAAAGGAGTGGTGTGGGAAAGAGGGGTTCCATTTCATGGGGCACTGGCACCAGTATTGGGACAGGAAGGAACTGTACTGTTGGGACGGGCTCCACCTGAACCGGTCTGGTACCAGGGTCCTAGTGGAAAGTATAAATAGGGCGGGCACAAGGACTTTAAACTAGTAAATGGGGGTGGTGAGGGGAGGGCTCAGGTGGAAATTGTAGTAAAAATAGTCGTTCAAAAACAAACGCAAGGGCAGAGAGTAGAGCACAGTCAGAATTGGCGCTTTAGGCACTACAGGTAGAGGGAAAATGAAAAGATGTAAAGTGATTAAACCAGGTGAGAGAAATAAGAAACAAGTGAGTAAAACATTAGAGCTGAAGGACAGGCTACGGTGTGTGGCTCAAATAAACGTTCTTTATACAAACGCACGGAGTATAAGGAATAAATTGCAAGCTCAAATTCAAATTGGAGGGTGTGACATGGTAGCCATTACTGAGACATGGCTGCAAGACGGTCAGGACTGGGAACTAAATATACCAGGTTATAAGGTCTACAGGACAGATAGGGAAAATGGCAGAGGGGGAGGAGTAGCCTTAGTGATTAAGGATGGAATCACTTCAATGATAAGAGGGGATATAATGAGAGGTAAGCAGGCAGTGGAGACTTTATGGGTTGAATTGAGAAATAGGAAAGGATTTAAGACTGTAGTGGGAGTTGTTTCGGCCCCCTGGTAGCAGCTGTGAAGTGCTAGATTGTATAAATGCAGAGATTAGACAAGCGTGTAGCAAAGGCAGAGTGGTTTTAATGGGGGATTTTAACTTTCATATAGATTGGGATAAGCAGACTAGCACCAATCAGAAAGGTAGTGAATTTCTTGAGTGTGTCCGGGATAGTTTTCTACAACAATATGTCCTAGAGGCAACAAGGAGGCAAGCCATATTAGATTTAGTAATAAGTAATGAGCCAGATTTAATTAACAGCCTAACTGTGCGTGAACATTTATCCAATAGCGATCATAACATGATCGAGTTCAACGTAGCGTTTGAAAGGGAGAAACGCGAAACAGCTACTAAGATTCTAGATTTAGATAAGGCCGACTTCAAAGGGATGAGACAGAGACTGTCCACAGTAAACTGGGCAAATCTGTTAATGGGTAAAACGACAGAAGATCTGTGAGAGATGTTCAAAAAAGAATTTAATGTGATACAGAACCAGTTTATACCCCTGAGGGGCAAGAGCTCTACTTGCCAAAAAAAAATCCATGGATGACTAAAGAGGTAAAGGACAGCATAAACCTAAAAGAAAAAGCATACAAAAATGCAAAATATAGCACAGATTCTGGCAAATGGGAAAGATACAAAGAACAGCAATGGGTCACAAAACAGAAAGTAAGAGCTTCAAAAAAGGAATATGAAAGGAAACTTGCAGGGGATATCAAAATCAACACAACATTTTTTCACAATTATATTAGGAAAAAGAGGGTGGTCAGGAGCAATGTTGGCCCCTTAAAAGCTGATATCGGTGATATTATCAATGATAATAAGGAAATGGCGGACATGTTGAATAATTACTTTGCATCAGTATTTACAGTAGAGGAAGTGGTCAGCATGCCAGAAATCCCAAAGAAACTAAATCGGGGACTCAATAAAATTAACGTAAGTAAAATAACAGTAATGAAGAAAATAATGGCACTAAAGAGTGACAAATCCCCCAGGGCCAGATGGTTTCCATCCCAGGGTTTTAAAGAAGTAGGTGAGCACATTGCAGATGCCCTAACTATAATCTTCCAAAGTTCTCTTGATTCAGGAACCATTCCTTTAGATTGGAAAGTTGCGCATGTCACGCCGCTATTTAAGAATGGTGAGAGAGGGAAACCAGGGAATTATAGACCAGTTAGCCTAACATCTGTCGGGAAATTGATAGAGTCGATAATTAAGGATAGGGTGACTGAACACCTCAAATTTTCAGTTGATCAGAGAGCCAGCATGGATTTGTGAAAGGTAGGTCATGCCTGACGAACCTGATTGAATTTTTTGAAGAGGTGACTAAAGTAGTGGACAGGGGAATGTCTATGGATGTTATTTATATGGACTTCCAGAAGACATTTGATAAAGTCCCACAATAGAGACTGTTAACTAAGGTAGAGGCCCACGGAATTGAGGGCAAATTATTGACCTGGTTAGGAAATTGGCTGAGCGGCAGGAGACAGGCAGTAGGGATAATGGGCAGGTACTTAAATTGGCAGGATGTGACTAGTGGTGTCCCGCAGGGATCTGTGTTGGGGCCTCAACTATTCACAATATTTATTAACGACTTAGATGATGGCATAGAAAGTCATGTATCCAAATTTGTCGATGACACAAAGATAGGCGGCATTGTAGGCAATGTAGATGAAAGCATAAAATTACAAAGGGATATTGATAGAGTCATAGAGTTATACAGCACAGAAAGAGGCCCTTCGGCCCATCGTGTCCACACTGGCCATCAAGCCCTGCCTATTCTAATCCCATTTTCCAGCACTTGGTCCGTAGCCTTGTATGCTATGGTGTTTCAAGTGCTCATCTAAATGCTAGATTAAGTGAATGGGCAAAACTGTGGCAAATGGATTTCAATGTAGGCGAATGTGAGGTCATCCACTTTGGACCTAAAAAGGATAGAACAGGGTACTTTCTAAATGGTGAAAAGCTAAAAACAGTGGAGGTCCAAAGAGACTTGGGGGGTTCAGGTACATAGATTACTAAAATGTCATGAACAGGTACAGAAAATAATCAAAAAGGCTAATGGAATGCTGGCCTTTCTATCTAGAGGACTAGAATACAAGGGGGTAGAAGTTATGCTGCAGCTATACAGAGCCCTGGTTAGACCACACCTGGAGCACTGTGAGCAGTTCTGGGCACCACACCTTAGGAAGGATATATTGGCCTTGGAGGGAGTGCAGTGTTGGTTTACCAAAATGATACCTGGACTTCAAGGATTAAGTTATGAGGAGAGATTACACAAATTAGGCTTGTATTCCCTAGAATTTAGAAGGTTAAGGGGTGATCTGATCGAAGTTTTCAAGATATTAAGGGGAGCAGATAGGGTACATAAGAACATAAGAAATAGGAGCAGGAGTCGGCCATTTGGCCCTTTGAGCCTGCCCCGCCATTCAATAAGATCATGGCTGATCTTCTACCTCATCTCCACTTTCCTGAACTATCCCCATAGCCCTTGATTTCCTTAATATTCAAAAATCTATCGATCTCAGTCTTGAATATACTCAGTGACTGAGCCTCCACAGCCCTCTGGGGTAGAGAATTCCAAAGATTCACCACCCTCTGAGTGAAGAAATTTCTCCTCATCTCAGTCCTAAATGGCCGGCCCCTTAATCTGAGACTGTGACCCCTGGCTCTAGACTCCCCAGCCAGGGGAAACATCCTCCTTGCATCTACCCTGTCAAGCCCTGTAAGAATTTTGTATTTTTCAATTAGATCAACTCCCATTCTTCTAAACTCCAGAGAATATAGGCCTAGTCTACTCAATCTCTCCTCGTAGGACAATCCCCCCATCCCAGGAATCAGTCTGGTGGACCTTCGTTGCACTCCCTCTATGGCAAGTATATCCTTCCTTAGGTAAGGAGGCAAAACTGTACACAATACTCCAGGTGTGGTCTCACCAGGGCCCTATATAATCGCAGCAAGACGTCTTTACTCTTATACTCAAATCCTCTTGTAATAAAGGCCAATACCATTTGCTTTCCTAATTACTTGCTGTACATGCATGTTAACTTTTAGTGATTCGTGTACAA
Organism: Squalus acanthias; assembly: GCA_030390025.1. Taxonomy (NCBI): domain Eukaryota; kingdom Metazoa; phylum Chordata; class Chondrichthyes; order Squaliformes; family Squalidae; genus Squalus; species Squalus acanthias. The sequence goes on along the minus strand of JASTWF010002640.1, from coordinate 11,231 downwards.
GGACACCCAGGTCCCTCTGAACACCAACATTTCCCAATCTCTCACCATTTAAAAAATACTCTGCTTTTCTATTTTTCCTACCAAAGTGGATAACTTCACATTTCTCCACATTATATTCCATTTGCCATGTACTTAGCCTGTCCATATCCCCTTGAAGCCTCCTTGCATTCTCCTCACAACTTATATTCCCACCCAGCTTTGTATCATCAAAGCAGCATTTGACCAAGTGTGGCATCAAGGAGACCTAGTAAAACTGAAGTCAATGGGAATCGGGGGGAAAACTCTCCACTGGCTGGAGTCATACCTAGCACAAAGGAAGATGGTTGTGGTGGTTGAAGGTCAATCATCACAGCCCCAGAACATCGCTACAGGAGTTCCTCAGGGCAGTGTCCTAGGCCCAACCATCTTCAGCTGCTTCATCGATGACCTTCCCTCCAACATAAGGTCAGAAATGGGGATGTTCGCTGATGACTGCACAGTGTTCAGTGCCATTCACAACTCCTCAGATAATGAAACAGTCCATGCTATTATGCAACAAGACCTGGACGACGTTCAGGCTTGGGCTGATAAGTGGCAGGTAACATTCGCGCCACAGAAGTGCCAGGTAATGACTATCTCCAACAAGTGAGAGTCTCACCACTGCCCCTTGACATTCAACGGCATTACCATCGCCGAATCTCCCACCATCAACATCCTGGGGGTCACCATTGACCAGAAACTTAACTGGACCAGCCACATAAATACGGTGGCAACAAGAGCAGGTCAGAGGCTAGGTATTCTGTGGCGAGTGTCTCACCTCCTGACTCCCCAAAGCCTTTCCACCATCTACAAGGCACAAGTAAGGAGAGTGATGAAATACTCTCCACTTGCCTGGATGAATGCAGCTCCAACAACACTCAAGAAGCTCGACACCATCCAGGACAAAGCAGCCCGCTTGATTGGCACCCCATCCACCACCTTAAACATTCACTCCCTCTACCACTGGTGTACCATGGCTGCAGTGTGTATCATCTATGAGATGCACTGCAGCAACTCGCCAAGGCTTCTTCGGCAGCACCTCCCAAACCCGCGACCTCTTCCACCTAGAAGGACAAGGGCAGCAGGCGCATGGGAACACCACCACCTCCAAATTCCCCTCCAAGTCACACACCATCCTGACTTAGAAGTATATCGCCGATCCTTCATCGTCGCTACGTCAAAATCCTGGAACTCCCTCCCTAACAGCACTGTGGGAGTACCTTCACCATACGGACTGCAGCGGTTCAAGAAGGCGGCTCACCACCACCTTCTAAAGGGCAATTAGGGATGGGCAATAAATGCTGGCCTTGCCAGCGACGCCCACATCCCATAAAAACAAATAAAAAGTAAATTAAAAAACTTGGATATATTACATTTGGTCCCCTCATCCTAATCATTGATGTAGATTGTGAATAGCTGAGGCCCAAGCACTGATCCTTGTGGTACCCCACTAGATACAGCCTGCCAACCTGAAAATGACCTGTTTATTCCTACTCTCTGTTTTCTGTCCATTAACCAATCCTCAATCCATGCTAGTATATTACCCCCAATCCCACGAGTCCTAATTTTGTTTAATAACCTCTTGTGTAGCACCTTATCGAATACCTTTTGAAAATCCAAATACTCCATATTCACTGGTTCCCCCTTATCTATTCTGCTAGTTACAACCTCAAAAAACTCCAACAGATTTGTCAAACACCATTTCCCTTTCATAAATCCGTGTTGACTCTGCCCAATCCTATTGTTATTTTCTAAGTGCCCTGTTACCACGTCCTTAATAATAGATTCTAGCATTTTTCCTACTACTGATGTCAGGCTAACTGGTTTGTAGTTCATCGTTTTCTCTCACCCTCCTTTCTTATATGGGGGGTTATATTTGCTACCTTCCAATCCTCTGGAACTGTTCTAGAATCTATGGAATTTTGGAAAATGACAACCAATGCATCCACTATCTCTATAGCCAACTCTTTCAAAACCCGAGGATGTAGGCCATCAGGTCCAGGGGATTTATTGGCTTTCAGTCCCATTAATTTCTCCAGTAGTACTTTGTTACTAATACTAATATCTTTCAGTTCCTCATTCTCGCTAGACTCTTGGTTGTCCATTATATCTGGGAAGATTTTTGCGTCTTCTTCCGTGTATTTGTTTAATTTCTCTGACATTTCCTTATTCCCCATTATAATTTCTCCTGTCTCAGCCTGTAAGGGACCCACATTTACTTTTGCTAATCTTTTCCTTTTTACATACCTATAGAAGCTTTTACAGTCTGTTTTTATGTCTGTCACTAGTTTACTCTCATTCTATTTTCCCTTTCTTTATCAATTTCTTGGTCCTCCTTTGCTGAATTCTAAAATCCTCCCAATCCTCAGGCTTACTACTCTTTTTGGCAGCATTATAAGCCTCTTCCTTTGATCTAATATTATCTTTAACTTTTCTTGTTAGCCACGGTTGGATCACTTTTCCTGTGGGGTTTTTGTGCCTTAAAGGAATGTATATTTGTTGTAAATGATGTATTAATTCTTTAAATGTTAGCTATTGCTCGTCCACTGTCATACCTTTTATTGTAGTTTCCCAATCTACCTTAGCCAACTCGCCCCTCATACCTACGTAGTTTGCTTTGTTTAGATTTAAGACCCTAGTTTCGGATTTAACTAAATCACTTTCAAACTCAATATAAAATTCTATCACATTATGGTCACTCTTCCCTAAAGGCCCCTTTACTACAAGGTTATTAATTAACCCTTTCTCGTTGCACAATACTACATCTAAAATAGCCTGTTCCCTAGTTGGTTCCTCGACATACTGATCCAGAAAACCATCTTGCATACATTCCATGAATTCATCCTCCACACTATTACTGCAAATTTGGTTTGCCCAGTCTATATGTAGATTAAAGTCCCCATGATTACTGTATTATCCTTGTTACATGCACCTCTAATTTCCTGATTTATACTCTGCCCTTCATTACAACTATTGTTTGGGGGCCCATAAACAACTCCCACCAATGTTTTCTGCCCCTTGCTGTTTCTTAGTTCCACCCAAACTGATTCTACTTCTTGATTTTCGGAGCTAAGATCGTTTCTCTCTAATGTCTTTATCCCATCCTTTATTAGTAGATAGAGAGAAACTATTTCCGCTGGTTGGGGATTCTAGGACTAGGGGGCAGAGTCTAAAAATTAGAGCCAGACCTTTCAGGAGTGAAATTAGGAAACACTTCTACACACAAAGGGTGGTAGAAGTTTGGAACTCTCTTCTGCAAATGGCAATTGATGCTGGGTCAATTGTTAGTTTTAAATCGGAGATTGATAACTTTTTGTTAACCAAAGGTATTAAGGGATATGGGCCAAAGGCGGGTATATGGAGTTAGGTCACAGATCAGCCATAATCTCATTGAATGGCGGAGCAGGCTCGAGGGGCTGAATGGCCTCCTCCTGTTCCTATGTTCCTATGAGCCAATGTAGGTCAGCAAGCACAGGGGTGAAGGGTGAACTGGACTTGGTGCGAGTTGGGAAACGGGCAGCAGAGTTTTACGCAACTGGCGTTCACACAGCGCCTTTAACATGGAAAAAAATTCCCATGGTGCTTCACGGAGGTGTAATCCAAAAACATTGACACTGAACCAAAGAAGAAGACATTAGGAGGGGTGACTAAAAACTCGGTTAAAGAAGTGGGCTTAAGTAGGGTCTTCAAGGAGGGGAGAGAGATATAGGGCTTTAGGGGGGGAATTCCAGAGAGTGGAGCCTAGATGGCTGAAGGCACGCCCGCCAATGGTGGAGCAAAGGAGGGAGATGCACATGAGGCCAGAGAGCTGGGGGTTATAGGGCTAGAGGAGGTTAGGGAGATGTGAGGGACATGGTCACAAAGTGATTTAAATACGAAGATGAGAACATAAAGTCGAATCTGAAGGTGACAAAGGAGGAGATGCCCGAGGAGCAGAGCGGGGAGTCCAGGACATGACTTTAAAAGCCCCACCATCACTGCGGCGATGTGGATGGGCCAGGTGGTGGAAAGTGTAGCCAGGTGGACAGGCTCTGGTGAGGGGGCGAGGTGTCACCATGGGAGCCAAGTTTCAGTCAAAGCCAGGATGTCAATGCAACAGCACGAATCAGAAAGACGTCCACATGCAAGAGAGACTAAGACCAATGCCAACTGACACCAAATGCTCCCAAACAAAAGTAACACGAGGTGGTGGCAATGCTGAACCAGCTCTGTCAGCCTTCTCTCCAAGTACGTTGAGGTCACAAGATCAGTGATAGTTTCAGTGTAAGTATAAACACTGTAAATGTAGAGAATTCAGACACAACCCACCATTTGGGTGTTCTTGTATCACACATGACATTAGGGTATTATTTAAAATTAATCTTGGGATGTGGGCATTGATTGCCCATCCCCAGTTGCCCTGAGAAGGTGGTGGTGGTGGGTCTTCTTCTTGAGCCACTGGTAGCGGTTTTGATCCAACTGAGTGGCTCGCTCACTCGCTCGGCCACTTCAGAGGGCAGTTAGGAGTCAACCATGTTGGTGCGGGGCTGGAGTCACATATAGGCCCAGACCGGGTAAGGGCGGCAGGTTAACCCTCCCCTAAAGGCCGTTAGTGAACCAGTTGGGTTTTTATGACAATCCGATAGCTTCATGGTCACTTGGGTCACATGGCCAGCAGTGAAGGGGTTTGGACAGACCTCCTCTTTAAACAGTGACTACATGCAACGGCTATGGGACTATCTTTGTGATATGATTAATATTAATTTGTGGAGAGGGTTTAATCATCCAACACTGAATGTATGTAGATGTAAAATTGTGTTGCATTAGCACGAAGGGAGCCTGCCGAGTCGTGTTAAAAGTCTGTAGGAGATTTATGCTCCAACGTGTCTCAGTGACTTCCATTAGTTTAACTCAATCTGAGGGAACAGCACCACCTTGTGGACCTCCTGCATTTGGCTCCAAGGCCTCCCTCTTCACCAACACCTTCAATACTTTTAATGTAGTTCAAATTACATAGAAACCGAAGTAGGCCATTCAGCCCCTCGAGACTGTTCTGCCATTCAATCAGTTCATGGCTGATCTGTATCTTAACTCCATTTACCTGCCTCTGCTCCTTATCCCTTACCTAATAAAAATCTGTCAATCTCAGTCTTGAAAATTTCAGTTGATTCCCCCAGCATCCACAGCCTTTAGGGGCAGAGAATTCTAGACTGCCACTACCCTGAGTGTGAAAAAGTGCTTCCTGATTTCACTCCTGAACAGCCTGGCTCTGATGTTAAGGTTCTGCCCCCTTGTTCTGGACTCCCCCACCAGAGGAAATAGTTTCTCCCTACGTACCCTGTCGAATACTTTTGTCATTTCAAACATCTCAGTTAGATTAACCCTCAAACTTCTAAACTCAAGGGAGTATAAACCAAGATTATGCAGCTTGTCCTCGTAATTAAATAAATGAGAATCCAATCTCCGATTGTAGATCCGACTACAAGTCCTGGATTGGTATTTTGTATAATTCAAGCGAGGTCACATGCCAGCACTGATTCCGATATTTATGATATATTTTTTATAAACTACCTCAACATGTTGAAACATCTAGAAGTGCTTCAGAGAATTAATTACATTTGGAGCACAATGACAGTAATTATGTCGGCAAATGGGTCAGTTTTCTGTGCCAGCTGTGGCTCAGTGGGCAGCACTCTCGCCTTCTGAGTCAGTTAGATCGTGGGTTCAAGTCCCGCTCCACAGACTTGAGCACATAATCTAGGCTGACGCTCCAGTGCCGTACTGAGGGAGTGCTGCACTGTCAGAGATGCCGTCTTTTAGTTGAGACTCTAAAACCGAGGCCCCGTCCACCCTCTCAGGTGGGCGTAAATGATCCCACACCACTCTTTGGAAGAAGAGCAGGGGAGTTCTCCCCGGTGTCCTGGGCCAATATTCATCCCTCAACCAACATCACTAAAACAGATTTATCTGATGAAAGGTCATCGACCTGAAACGTTAACTCTCTTTCTCTCTCCACGGATGCTGCCTGGCCTGCTGAGTTTTTCCAGCGTTTTCTGTTGTTATCTGGTCATTATCACATTGCTGTTCGTGGGAGCTTGCTGTGCGCAAATTGGCTGCCGCATTTCCTACATTACAACAGTGACTCCACTCCAAAGTTATTTAATTGGCTGTAAAGCGCTTTGGGACGTCCTGAGGTTGTGAAAGGTACCGGGAAGGGGAATGGAGGGACTCTCCTTTCAGTTTTAATGTTTGTTTTGCTGAATATGAAAAAGCTTTAACAACCTCAAGAACTCGTGCCGTATAAGACAGTGGAAGCTAATATAATTGGACTTATGTTTTGCAAACTGTACTTTTGGTTCATAGGTTTTGGAAATTTCTGTCTATCCCACTCAAAAATAGAACTGCGGAGCAGAGTGCAACAAAAAAAAAGGTGAGCATGTGGAAATGGAAATTCTGCTAACACCTGATGACGTGCGAGTGTGCAAAAGAAGACAAACAGGCACTCAGTGTATCTGCTTCCCAGTGTTAGGTTATAGTTAGGACACGTAACTGGCAGAGGGACCCCTCCTCCATACAGCGTGACACCCAGGGCACCGACCCACGTGGAGGGCGTCACAGCCGAGCCCATTCCCTCCCAATGACCACAGGACAGGGATGAGGTGTTGCAAGGTGATTGGCTTCTCACTAGTCCGGTGACATTGAGGCTAATTGTAGTGTTTCAGCTGCTGTGCGGATTGCCTCGCCTGGTGCAACAGCTGGCTATCGCTGATACAACAACAACAACAATACAGTGCCTTTACCGTAGTAAAACGTCCCAAGGCGCTTCACGGGAGCGATTATCAAACAAAATTTGACACCGAGCCACATAAGGCGATATTAGGGCAGGTGACCAAAAGCTTGGCTCAAAGAGGAAGGTTTTAAGGAGCATCTTCAAGGAGGAGAGAGAGGTAGAGAGGCGGAGAGGTTTCGGCAGGGTTACAAAGAAGGTTCGTGTGGACAAGGTACTAGAGAACAACTTAGGGTTATTGAAATGGCATCGCTTTTTTTAACCAATTGCTAACTTTTGCCCTGCAAATTTAGCATTGGTGAGATGTCTTTTTATCGCAGAGGAGCTGGGGGCTGAGGCGCACCGTCGGGGCCAGGACAGTAGAGGGAGCATACTCTGCATCGAACCCATTGCCTTACATAACCTTGATGTGGCACTAAGGAGTAAAATATGGACAAACTGGGGGAATGCCTGCACTGCCCAGCACCAACATCCCTCCGCGTATGGTCACATGTTTCACCCCTGTCAAAAATAATAATTATAAACAAGGAATAAAATAATTACAAAGGGTGAGAGGAAACACTGTACAAAGTCCCTCTTTCCGCTCTGCCTCAAAGTTCACGAATTAGGCAGACAAACAAATTATTTATTCTCTGACCCTTTCCGAGCACCATCAGTTCCAGTCATATCACTTATTTCCACACTCAAAAAGCAACCAATATAGAAGCAAAATACTGCGGATGCTGGAAATCTGAAATGAAAACAGAAAATGCTGGAAATACTCATTCAGCTTTTCCTGTTTTTTTAAAATCTCAAAATGTAACCCCTGGGTCCAGTTGCTGGGTGACTCCACGCTTCACAGGTAAACATAATGCGCATGTGCTTCAGGTGTGTGTTTCACCTGTGGTCCTTGCACAGGTAGATTGCAGAAGGGAGAATGTCAATCAATCTTATTCCCACCAACCTTTGACCAAGCCTTGTTTGTATCACGTGCTGTGAAGGAGGGGCTTCCAATATCTCAGGTGTGGGAGGGGCTTCCAATATTTCAGGTGTGGGAGGGGCTTCCAATATCTCAGGTGTGGGAGGGGCTTCCAATATTTCAGGTGTGGGAGGGGCTTCCAATATTTCAGGTGTGGGAGGGGCTTCCAATATCTCAGGTGTGGGAGGAGCTTCCAATATCTCAGGTGTGGGAGGGGCTTCCAATATCTCAGGTGTGGGAGGAGCTTCCATTATCTCAGGTGTGGGAGGGGCTTCCAATATCTCAGGTGTGGGAGGAGCTTCCAATATCTCAGGTGTGGGAGGGGCTTCCAATATCTCAGGTGTGGGAGGAGCTTCCAATATCTCAGGTGTGGGAGGGGCTTCCATTATCTCAGGTGTGGGAGGAGCTTCCATTATCTCAGGTGTGGGAGGGGCTTCCATTATCTCAGGTGTGGGAGGAGCTTCCATTATCTCAGGTGTGGGAGGGGCTTCCAATATTTCAGGTGTGGGAGGAGCTTCCAATATCTCAGGTGTGGGAGGGGCTTCCAATATTTCAGGTGTGGGAGGGGCTTCCAATATTTCAGGTGTGGGAAGGGCTTCCAATATCTCAGGTGTGGGAGGGGCTGCCAATATTTCAGGTGTGGGAGGGGCTTCCAATATTTCAGTTGTGGGAGGGGCTTCCAATATTTCAGGTGTGGGAGGGGCTTCCAATATCTCAGGTGTGGGAGTGGCTTCATTGTATCAGGTGTGGGAGTGGCTGCATTGTATCAGGTGTGGGAGAGGCTGCATTGTATCAGGGGTGGGAGGGGCTGCATTGTATCAGGGGTGGGAGGGGCTGCATTATCTCAGGTGTGGGAGGGGCTACATTGTATCAGGTGTGGGAGAGGCTGCATTGTATCAGGTGTGGGAGGGGCTGCATTGTATCAGGTGTGGGAGAAGCTGCATTGTATCAGGTGTGGGAGAGGCTGCATTGTATCAGGTGTGGGAGAAGCTGCATTGTATCAGGTGTGGGAGGGGCTTCATTGTATCAGGTGTGGGAGGGGCTGCATTGTATCAGGTGTGGGAGGGGCTGCATTGTATCAGGGGTGGAGGGGCTGCATTGTATCAGGTGTGGGAGAGGCTTCATTGTATCAGGTGTGGGAGGAGCTGCATTGTATCAGGTGTGGGAGAGGCTTCATTGTATCAGGTGTGGGAGGGGCTGCATTGTATCAGGTGTGGGAGGGGCTGCATTGTATCAGGGGTGGGAGGGGCTGCATTGTATCAGGTGTGGGAGGGGCTGCATTGTATCAGGTGTGGGAGGGGCTGCATTGTATCAGGGGTGGGAGGGGCTGCATTATCTCAGGTGAATGGGAAAGTGCTGATTTGTGTGTTGTGGACTCCGCTCATTCCCAACTGGAAATCCCCACCTTTCTCCAGTCAATGCCAGCTGGTTGCTGCTGTCAGGAGCCTGTTGTGTGTGTGTCTTGTGTCGGGCACTTCCCCTGCCGCTTGCTGTCAGTCAGTCAGTGGGGATTTCAGAACCACTCCGCCTCAATTTCCTTGTTGATTTCTCTCCGGGGATCCGGGCGGACTCGCTCGTTCTCTCTCACCCTTTCTCCCCTTGTTTTCAAACTCTCCACAGCCTGCTTCTGAAACTTCTCCAGAAGTGTTTGTCTCTCTGTTCCCCCCGTCTCCCATAGATCGGGTCTCCGGCGCTTTTAAAATGGCTCTGTAAACTTTGTTTAAATTCTCCATCTGTTGTTTATTTTCCCCTTCCCCTCTCTCATCTCTTCTCTCTCTCTCTTTATCTTTCTTCTCTTCTTTCTCTCTTCTCTCCTCTCTCTTCTCCCGGATTTCCTGACTATTTGTCCCGGATTTCTCTCTTCTTTCTCTCGAACTCTTCTTTCTCTCTCTCTTTTCTTTCACTTTCTCTCTCTCCTTTCTCTCGAACTCTTATTTCTCTCTCTTCTTTCACTTTCTCTCTCTCCTTTCTCTCTCTCCTTTCTCTCTCTCTCTCTCTCTCTCCCCCGGATTTCCTGCTTGTTCTGTCCCGGGTTTCTTTCCGTTCTCTGTGTCTCCCTGGAGTCGCTATGGCCGCGATCAAAGCTTTGCAGCAATGGTGCAAGAAGCAATGCGAGGGATATCGAAATGTACAGGTCACCAACATGACGACCTCGTGGCGGGATGGGCTTGCTTTCTGCGCGATCCTGCACCACTTCAGACCTGATCTCATGTAAGCCAGAAATTAGCAGCAAATGATGTCTCTTCCCCAGGGTGGGGAAGGGGCAAATGTTGTGCCTTCCTGTGTCCGTACGTGTTTCTGTGTGTGTGTGGTGTGTGTTAGAGGGAGGGATGGAGGAGCAACGAGTCCCAACTTGTTGCAAAATATACAGAATGGACCGATGCAGCCCGGAACAGAACCGGACTCAGCCCCTGTTTGAATCGGTTCGCCGCTTAACCCGTGTCTGCGGAGTGTTGCAAAAGTGGAAATGCATTTTGATTTTTTGATTAAATGTTCCTCTTTGCTTGATTTTAGGCGTTGATGTTAGGGTTTAAATACCCCAGGCAGCAGTACTTTGAAAGTGGGGGCGAGTATATGTAATTTATATTTTTAAAAATTGGGGGGGGGGGGGGGGGGGTATTAATCCTAAAGGGAATTTAGGGGGAAAACCAAGGCGTAATTCCCGGTTTTCTGTGCGGGGAGTTGGCCAGTTTCAATGTCTTTGATGTGCCGGTTCTGACACTAATCCGATCTGATTGGGCAACTATCTTTATATTTTTATAAATCGCACTTTTTCTACTACCGTTTCCTGGTTTGATTTGTGGTTTGCAGCTCCGAATTCACACAGTCTCCAGATGTTTCTGATAGGATATAGATTCTTTTCAAAGGATGATGTTTGCACCAGTAGTGTTGCTAATGGTGAACAGCTGTATCGGAGCAGGGAAGAATTCCCCCAGAGGATCTGGTGTGGGGAGTTTCTGAGATTGGGTAATATCTGTAAAATCAGCATTTAACACTGCTCCATTCCTTCATCAAAAACAAAGCCCTATCTTTCGCCAGCGTCCACTGTCTCAGCGCTACCCATGAAATGAGTCACTTAAGCAGAGTGACTGTTGTTATCTGGGCAGATATGGCAGCTGTATTTCACACAGCAAGATCCCACAAGAGCAGGGAGCCAATGGAAGTCTGTGGTTTTTTTGGGTGATGGGCGAGTCAGACTTACTGAGGGCCAGGGTGTGACTGCTGGAGAGAACGTGCGGGCACTGGAGATTGGCAAGCAGGACATTGTCTGGGACAGGGTGCTGGAGATGGGGAGTGGGTCTGTGTCTGGGACAGGGTGCTGGAGATGGGGAGTGGGTCTGTGTCTGGGACAGGGTGCTGGAGCTGGGGGGATGGGTCTGTGTCTGGGACAGGGTGCTGGAGAGGGGGGATGGCTCTGTGTCTGGGACAGGGTGCTGGAGCTGGGGGGGATGGGGTCTGTGTCTGGGACAGGGTGCTGGAGAGGGGGGG
>JASTWF010002639.1:0-19776 GCA_030390025.1 Squalus acanthias | reverse complement strand
CCCCCCGCCTGCTGGGAACGGGAGGCCCGCCCCCCCCGCCTGCTGGGAACGGGAGGCCCGCCCCCCCGCCTGCTGGGAACGGGAGGCCCGCCCCCCCGCCTGCTGGGAACGGGAGGCCCGCCCCCCCGCCTGCTGGGAACGGGAGGCCCGCCCCCCCGCCTGCTGGGAACGGGAGGCCCGCCCCCCCGCCTGCTGGGAACGGGAGGCCCGCCCCCCCGCCTGCTGGGAACGGGAGGCCCGCCCCCCCGCCTGCTGGGAACGGGAGGCCCGCCCCCCCGCCTGCTGGGAACGGGAGGCCCGCCCCCCCGCCTGCTGGGAACGGGAGGCCCGCCCCCCCCGCCTGCTGGGAACGGGAGGCCCGCCCCCCCGCCTGCTGGGAACGGGAGGCCCGCCCCCCCGCCTGCTGGGAACGGGAGGCCCGCCCCCCCGCCTGCTGGGAACGGGAGGCCTGCCCGCCTGCTGGGAACGGGTTCTCCGAGGTTCTCAGCTTGCCCGTCCACCTCATCAGAATTTATGTATCTGTTGACTTGTTGCACACGATTAAAACAGGTTTTTATTTTGCAAACATAGGACTGCTTCTCCTTTGGGTAGCTGACATGGTCGTTCGGAAGTGGCAAGTATTTGCAGAAAGTCCTGATGTTTTTCTGTTCCCGGGAGGCGGGCGATGTTGGCAAGGCTGCAGTTATTGCCAATCCCTAGCCCGCCACACAAAAGGAGCTCTAAAACCCGCTGTCCGACTCATTTCCCTTCACAGTGTAACATTTTTCTATTTCCCATACTGGTCGTGCTGTGTCCTCAAGAAACACTGCCAATTTAGTGCTAGCACCAAAAGCATTTCTATCTTGGGGCAGGGAGGGGGAAATAAAGATCGGTTAAACAGTGCTTCTTCTAACTATGAAAGTTCCCTACTTTCAACAACAACCTGCATTTATACAGCGCTTTAAATGCAGTAAAACGTCCCCAGGCGCTTCACAGGAGCGATTATCAAACAAAATTCAACACCGAGCCACATAAGGAGATATTTAGGACAGGTGAAGGTTTTACGGAGCGTCTTAAAGGAGGAGAGAGGTGTAGAGAGGCGGAGGCTTAGGGAGGGAATTCAGAGCTCAGTTCTCCAGAATTCAAGTTCTCTCAGCCTTAACCTGCTAGTCATTGAATTCACTGACTATATTTAAGGAGATAGATAGATTTCTAGACACAAAAGGCATCAAGGGGTGTGGGGAGAGAGCGGGAATATGGTATTGAGATAGAGGATCAGCCATGATCATATTGAATGGCGGAGAAGGCTGGAAGGGCCGAATGGCCTACTCCTGCTCCCATTTTTCTATGTTTCGATGTTTTCTAGGTCATTTACCCGTTTTTGTTTTTAGATTAACTTGCGCCAGCTCGCTCAATAGTTCAAAGGCAAAGTGCAACCGAGCCAACATGCACGAGATCAGAAGGACCCAGGTACGATCCCCAGTCTATCTCGTCAGCCAATCCCAGCCAGAGGCAAGGAAATTGAAGATCAGCCGGGGTTCCCGCTCCTGATCACGATCCAGTGACCCCCCGACCCCGCTCTCCACCTTTGCTGGATAGTGCACGTGTGCAGATGGCCGAGGATGACAGGTTCGGGCTCCGCCATCATGCCAACTCCAGCCACAATCCAGTACCTCGAACACACCCTCCGTCTCGGCACACGTTTGATCACTTGGGTGAGGTATTGGAGGATGCCTCCGTAACATCGCCCCGTCTCCGCCCCTGCCTCAGCCCATCTGCTGCTGAAACCCTCATATCCACGCCTTTGTTATCTCCAGACTTGACTATTCCAACGCTCTCCTGGCCGGCCTCCCATCCTCCATCCTCCACAAACTTGAGCTCATCCAAAAACTCTGCTGCCCGTATCTTAACGTGCACCAAATCCTGTTTACCCATCACCCCAGCCCCCACACCCCTGTGCTCGCTGACCTACACTGGCTCCTGGTCCACCAATACCTCGAATTTAAAATTCTCATCTTCATGTTCAAATCCCTCCATGGCCTCGCCCTTCCAAATTTCTGTAACCTCCTCCAGCCCTACAACCCTCAGAGATCTCTGCGTTGCTCCAATTCTGGCCTCTTGCGCATATCCCCCACTTCCTTCGCCCCACCATTGGCGGCCGTGCCTTCAGCCCTAAGCTCTGGAATTCATCCTTTCCCCCATCCCATCCCAAATTTTCTGCCCTCCTAAGCTGAAGGCACAGACACTCGCTGGGGTATGGCGACATGTCATGGGAACCCTCCAGTACCTCACTCAAGTGGCTACTCTTCGAGCACAAGCCTAGTCGGTGAGCTGTCCGACTGCAGAGGGCTTCACAGCCGAGTCCGATCCTGTCCACACGCGTGTGCAGGTTCCAGCAGGGGTCAGTCGACAGTAACCCTGGCTGATCTTTTCCCCCCACCTCTCCCTGGTGCAGTGATGTGGAGGCTAACTGCTGTTGTGGCTGAAGTCAGCTAACTCAGTATAGACCAGGGCTTGAAATAAAGGACCTTCTAAACAACTTTATAGAGTCATGACGGCACAGAAGGAAGCCATTCGGCCCATCGAGTCTGTGCCGGCTCTCTGTAGAGCAATCCAGTCAGTCCCATTCCCCCGCTCTATCCCTGTAGCCCTGCAAGTTTATTTCCCTCAAGTGCCTATCCAGTCTCCCCTTGAAAACATTGAGTGTCTCCGCTTCCACCACTTCCGTCGGCAGCAAATTCCAGGTCCTCACCACTCGCTGCGCAAAAAAGTTTTTCCTCACATCCCCCCTGTATCTCTTGCCCAAGACCTTAAATCTGTGTCCCCTAGTCCTTGTACCATCAACTAGTGGGAACAGCCTTTCCCTGTCTAGCCTATCCAAACCCGTCAGAATCTTGTACACCTCTATCAAATCACCCCGCAACCTCCTTTTGCTCTAATGAAAACAAATCCAGCTTCTCCAACCTGTCCTTGTAGCGAAGATCCCCCATCCCCGGAACCATTCTGGTAAATCTCCTCTGCACCCACTCAAGGGCCTTCACATCCTTCCTAAAGTGTGGTGACCAGAACTGGACGCAATACTCAAGTGGTGGCCTAACCAGCGCTTTATAAAGGTTTAGCATAACTTCTCTACTTTTGTACTCAATATCTCTATTTACGAAGCCCAAGATCCCATACGCTTTGCTACTTTAGCCCTTCTTTTTTTTCTCTTTTCAGATGCCCAGGGGCCTGCTGTGCATTTCTCGCATTTTCCATTAGCATTTGCATTTTTATTTTTTAATCTCCAAGCATTTTGTTAGAATGTATTTCAAATTTCACTACCAGCAGGGGATGGCTTCCCCCAAGGGATCCACAAGAATGCATGGTGCAGAAAAAGGGAAGAGTCAAGCTGATCCAGCAAGAAGTCCGAGGCTGGGGTTAAAGACTGGTTTCAGAGGGAGCTTCACACTGCAAGCTGGCTGTGCCCCACCTGGACTGGGATCACTGGATACCGAAACCGGCAGAAGGGTCGGTAACCAGAGGACACAGATACAAGGTATTTGGCAAAAGAGCCAGAGGGCAAGAAATTTTTAACGCAGCAAGTTGTTATAATCTGGAATGCACTGCTCGAGAGGGCGGTGGAAGCAGATTCAATAGAATTACACAGAATTAACAGCACAGAAACAGGCCATTCGGCCCAACTGCTCCATGCTGGTGTTTATGCTCCACACGAGCCTCCTCCCACCCTACTTCATCGCACCAGATCAGAATATCCTTCTATTCCTTTCTCCCTCGTGTACTCATCTAGCTTCCTCTTAAATAGATCTACGCTATTCTCCTCAACCACTCCGTGCGGTAGCGAGTTCTACATTCTAAGCACTTTCTGGGTAAAAAAAGAGTTTCTACTGAATTCCCTATTGGATTTATTAGTGAAAGACACTTTCAAAAAGGAATTGGATATATACTTGAAAAGGAAACATTTGCAGGGCTATAGGGAAAGAGCAGGGGAGTGGGACTAATTGGATCGCTCTTTCAAAGAGCCGGCACCGGCAGGATGGGCCGAATGGCCTCCTTCTGTGCTGTACCATTCTATGAATGGCTGAATTGGAAAGTGTTACTACTGGAGTACCAAATTCACCAAAAAAAATAAAATAGTTGCTACAAGTAGTTAACTTTTAAGGACCTAAAGGCTATTCAATTTTATAACCAGCCACAAACATTGTGTACAAAGGTTTAATTTAACTTCAATGTTGTCACTAAGGTTACAGAGTGAGCGAGTGGTCAATCTACGGACCAAGCTCCCGAGGGAGACGGTGGAAGCAGTTAGTATTGATTCATTCAAATGCAAATGCTTGGGCTGATAAGTGGCAAGTAACATTCACGCTGCACAAGTGCCAGGCAATGACCATCTCCAACAAGAGAAAGTCTAACCACCTCCCCCATGACATTCAACGGCATTACCATCGTTGAATCCCCCACCAACAACATCCTGGGGGTCACCATTGACCAGAAACTTAACTAGACCAGCCACATAAATACTGTGGCTACCAAAGCAGGTCAGAGGCTGGGTATTCTGCGGTGACTGACTCACTTCCTGACTCCCCAAAGCCTCTCCACCACAGGAACATAGGGACAGGAGTAGGCCATTCAGCCACTCGAGCCTGCTCTGCCATTAAATGAGATCATGGCTGACCTGTGACCTAACGCCATATACTCACCTTTGGCCCATACCCCTTAATACTTTTGGTAAACATAAAGCTATCAATCTCCGATTTAAAATTAACAACTGATCTAGCATCAATTGCCATTGGCGGAAGAGAGTTCCAAACTTCTACCACCCTTTGTGTGTAGAAGTGTTTCCTAATTTCAATCTCTGAAAGGTCTGGCTCTAATTTTTAGACTATGCCCCCTCGTCGTAGAATCCCCAACCAGCGGAAATAGTTTCTCTCTATCGACCCTATCGGTTCCCCTTAATATCTTGAAAACTTCGATCAGATCACCCCTTAATCTTCTAAATTCCAGGGAATACAACCCTAGTTTGTGTAATCTCTCCTCGTAACTTAACCCTTGAAGTCAGAGTATCATTCTGGTAAACCTACGCAGCACTCCCTCCAAGGCCAATATATCCTTCCTAAGGTGTGGTGCCCAGAACTGAACATAGTACTCCAGGTGTGGTCTAACCAGGGTTTTTGTATAGTTGCAGCATAACTTCTACCTCCTCTAGATATAAAGGCCAGCATCCCACTAGCCTGTTTGATTATTTTCTGTACCTGTTCATATCATTTTAATGATCTATGTACCTGGACCCCCAAGTCTCTTTGGACCTCCACTGATTTTAGCCTTTCACCATTTAGAAAGTACCCTGTTCTATCCGTTTTAGGTCCAAAGTGGATGACCTCACATTTGCTTACATTGAAATCCATTTGCCACAGTTTTGCCCATTCACTTAACTTGTCGATATCCCTTTGTAATTTTATGCTTCCATCTACACTGCCTATAATGCCACCTATCTTTGGGTCATCGGTAAATTTGGATATATGACTTTCTATGCCATCATCTAAGCCGTTAATAAATACTGTGAATAGTTGAGGCCCCAACACAGATCCCTGCGGGACACCACTAGTCACCTCCTCCATCTACAAAGGCACAAGACAGGAGTGTGATGGAATACTCTCCACTTGCCTGGATGAATGCAGCTCCAACAACACTCAAGAAGCTCGACACCATCCAGGACAAATCAGCCCACTTGATTGGCACCCCATTCACCACCTTAAACATTCACTCCCTCCACCACCGGCGTACCGTGGCTGCAGTGTGTACCATCTACAAGATGCACTGCAGCAATTCGCCAAGGCTTCTTCGACAGCACCTCCCAAACCACCTAGACGGACAAGGGCAGCAGGTGCATGGGAACACCACCACCTCCAAGTTCCCCTCCAGGTCACACACCATCCTGACCTGGAAATATATCACCGTTCCTTCATCGCTGCTGGGTCAACCACTATTCACTCTGGTTTTCTATGAAGCTCAAAATATTTTTTCCGAACACAAAGTTTGTTCCACAAACTCACCATCCCTCCAACTGTGGCCTCTTGTGCATTCTATCCGCCCCCCCATCCCACGACCCTTCCTTCGCCCCACCCTTGGCGGCCGTGGCTTCAGTCGAGCCCGAGGCTCTAGAATTCCCTGCCCATACCTCTTCACCTCTCTACCTCTCCCTCGCTCTTCCTTTAATATTCTGTCTAAAATTTACCTCTTTGACCAAGTATTTGGTCATCTGTCCTAATGGGCCAGATTTTACTGAAAAAATAGCGGCATCTGAATGACGCACACCATTATTAATGCACAAATTGGCCAGCATCTTGTAGCGGGGAAGAGATACCCCGTGAATTGAGAATTGCCACAAGTTGCTGGCCGATTTGTACCGTTCCACCGTTAGCTTTGCGAAAACCGCATTCAGCGCTTAACCTCCCAGTGATTTTCATGAAGTTGCTGCATTTGTACATTAATTGCCCATTAAACTCGCCACAGAAAGTTAAATCTGCTAATTAACAGCACAAGTTCCCTTTAACAATGCCATAATTGTTAATTACTGCCAATCAACCTCTCTTGCCCAGAAAGTAAACAATTAAGTGTGAAGTCTCATTCCTTCAGGTTGTGAATTGTTTTAGGGGATTTTAAAAATGTCAAACTTTAAATTTAATTTCTTTTTAAACTTTTCCTTTCTCTTTTTTCTCTCTCTTTACCCAGTTTCTTTCCTTCTCTTTCTGTACCTGATTTGACCTCTAATTCACCCGCTCCAATTCACCCGCCATCTCAGTCCTTCCTTTGTTTATTTCTCAATCCTCCAATCTCATTGGTTAAGGAGATACACTGTTTGTCCCATTCTTCACCTAGGTCCCAGATGCCCTGTTGCCCTCGCTGCGCCGTTACCAGCTCGCACTTCCAGCAAAAAATGTTCAAACCTAAACGTGCACGAACAAATCTAAATAACAGGGCACGCCGCGAGATGCATCGCTCCAGCAAAATATGGACCAATGCCTCCTTCTTTGGCTCAATGTCTGATTATGCTCCCGTGAAGCGCCTTGGGATATTTTACGACGTTAAAAGCGCTTCATCAACGGCGCTATATCAATGCAAGTTGTTGCTGAACAAAGTAACCTCTAACCATACTATACGGCAGGTGGGGTTTTTTCTCCCACAGTTCGAGTGGAGATAGTTCTAAGGTTTTAATACACGCGTCATTACGCTTTCCAAAATTCGATTGCAAAAATAAAAAGCTACAGGGCAGCTGTGTGAACCCCTCACATGCCTGACTACACACGGCAGTGAATTCCCAGTGACAGCGACAATGAGCATTCCTGTAGCTCATCCAGAGGTCTCGAAATGCTTTTCAATTGAGAAAAGGGAGGGAATTGGTGGATGATGAGCAGGAGTGAAAAGGAGAACAGATTTAATGCAAAATCTATCTAGGGTCAAGGATGAGGAATAAATAGCTACACAATTGAAGTCTTGCTACAATTGTACAGGGCTCTGGTGAGACTGCATCTTGAGTACTGTGCACAGTTTTTGGTCTCCTTATCTAAGGAAGGATATACTTGCCTTAGAGGCGGTGCAACGAAGGTTCACTAGATTAATCCCTGGGATGAGAGGGCTGTCCTGTGAGGAGAGATTGAGTAGATTAGGGCCTATACTCTCTGGAATTTAGAAGAATGAGAGGTGATCTCATTGAAACATAAGATCCTGAGAGGGATTGACCGGGTAGATTCTGAGAGGTTGTTTCCCCTGGCTGGAGAGTCTAGAACTAGGGGGCATAGTCTCAGGATAAGGGATCGGCCATTAAAGACTGAGATGAGGAGGAATTTCTTCATTCAGAGGGTTGTGAATCTTTGGAATTCTCTGCCCCAGAGGGCTGTGAATGCTGAGTCTTTGAGTATATTCAAGACAGAGATCGATAGATTTTTGGACTCTAGGGGAATCAAGGGATATGGAGATCGGGCGGGAAAGTGGAGTTGTATTTGAAGATCAGCCATGATCTTATTGAATGGCGGAGCAGGCTCGAGGGGCCGTATGGCCTACTCCTGCTCCTAATTCTTATACGGAAGGAAGGTATAAGAAATAGTTGGCATTATAACAGACTACAGAGAGAACTGCAAGAACAGGTCCGTCACAAAATAAACCTTGATGAGTTCGAAGCGCATAGAGAAGACTACAAGAAATCGTATTGGAAACTGACTTAAGAAACCGAAGATTTATCCTAGCCCAACCTTTGAAATAACATTGGCAGAGGCCCAGAAAGAGGCCAATCATCCGCTCTCTCGGAGTAGAGTCTTGCATGGCACAAGGTATGCGCTATCTGAAATAGCTGAGGTTAATGTTATTTATCCCAGCAGCTCTAAGCAGTCGGAGCACTGGGCTTCTGAACCAAATCTGGGGAAGTAGCCAACTGAAGCTTGCAATGGGCCCCAGAGTCTCGAGGTCAGGACAGCTACTTGCTCGTCAAGCCAGGTAGGGAGTCTCAATTCGTTAAATTCGAAGAAAATTCCATGTTTGCGAAAATCAGTCAAAATTCCATTGAAGAAAAAGAACTTGCATATAGCATCCTTTCATGACCTCAGGACATCCCAAAGCACCTTCACAGCCAATTAAGTGCTTTTGAAGTGTAGTCACTATGGTAATGTACGAAACATTGATCAGCCCAATCAATGCAGTCACCAGACACTGTACACTGATACCATACAGTGCAGGAAATAAAGTGTCATCCAACACGCTTTAATGTTGTGTTAATATATTTCCTGTGTGATGCTCTGAATTCATCACTTCAAATTGCTCCCAGCGCTAACATAACCAGCAACACTTGTAACTAGTAATTCACCCGAGTATTACACACCTGAAAACACTCTCTCTCGACATCAATCGAGTTTGGAAGGAGAAAGTCCATAGTTCGGTTTGGTGTTTTCTGACAATTAAAGTGGACCTAGCACAATACTCACAAACACAAATCCGCAACTTCACCCAAACCCCAGTGGCAACAACGCACACTCACAAATCGGCACGGCAACAAAACCCTATCCTGGCTTCAGCCAACCCCCCACAAACATGCACGTGGGTCGTAATCACAAACAGTAATACTGACCGATCTCTCCACAACAGTCCAAGAATGTTGAGGCCATTTGTAACCAACACCTCTCCCCTCCCCGCCCCCCCCCCGCCACTCCCAACCCATCAATCGTGCTGTCTGAGATCAGTCAGCTCAGGAATCAAGCCTGGGGCCTTCAGGTCAGTGTGGTTCAAAGCAGGAAGTACATGAACCACAGGGCCAGCAGAGGGGAACAGATGCAAAGTGAAAGCCAACTGATAAAGAACTTGGAGAAACTCCAGCCAGAGTGTAAAAGCCACGTAATGCGAGAGGGTAAGGACAGGAGAATACCGTCATCTGACCGCCCCCCCCCCCCCCCCCCCCCACCCTTCTCATTAGCCCTCGGAGTATTTCAAATTATCTGCATTCCTTGTGCGATGTGTTTCACTGCGTTTGTGGCTGTTTGGTTTTGTAGATGCTAATTATTTTCGGGTGTCTGGTTGATTGAGGAAGGAAATAGAAGAAGTCTGAACCACAAGGAGGACTGTACAAAATGGACTTTGCTACTTCGGCACTGTTAACATTTCACTAGTTATCCCATGGTCAAGTAAGACAAACTGTTTCCGAGTTATCTGCACTCACGTGGAAGAAGAAACAACTTGCATTTATACAGCACCTTTAACGTAGTCTAAATGTCCCAAGGCGCTTCACAGGAGCGTTATCAGACAAAGTTGGACACCGAGCCACACAAGGAATTATTAGGACAGGTGACCAAATGCTTGATCAAAAAGGTGTGTTTTAAGAAGCGTCTTAAAAGGAGGAGAGAGGTAGAGAGAGGCGGAGAGGTTTAGGGAGGGAATTCCAGAGCTTAGGGCCGAGGCAGCTGAAGGCACGGCAGCCAATGGGATTGTTCTCTTTAGAGCAGAGCAGGTTAAGGGGAGATTAACTAGAGGTGTTCAAAATTATGAGGGGTTTTGACAGAGTAAATAAGGAGAAACTGTTTCCACAGGCAGGAGGGTCGGTAATCAGAGCACAAAAACTTAAGGTTAATTGGCAAAAGAACCAGTGGGGGAAATGGGGTAAAAGAATTTTACGCAACGAGTGGTTAAGATCTGGAATGCTCTGCCTGAAAGGGCACTGGAAGCAGATTAAATAGTAACTTTCAAAAGAGAATTAGATAAATACTTGAAACGGAAAAATGTGGAGGGCTATGGGGAAAGAGCGGGGGGAGTGACACTAATTGGACTGCACCACAGAAGTACTTAATTGGCTGTAAAGTGCCTTGGGACGTCCTGGGATTGTGAAAGGTGCTATATAAATGCAAGCCTTTTTTTTTACAAGCTAAGAAAGATTAACACTAACACTTCTACTCCAGCAAGCCCCAAGTGTGTCCTGTCTCACTGCATTCACTACCTCATTAAATACACCATTGCTGCACTAATCCAAACTCTCCAGTGCCATTGATTTGTGTGAAGTGCCCACCGAGACTGTCACTGAAAAATCTCAAGGGCCTCGTGACGCCCATTCTTAAATGCACCCAATTATTATCACCAATTATGGATTCAGAATCTCTCTCCCTCTTCTCCAGAGAGCAGTTCTGAAGTATTTTACTTGATACTATGCCTCCTCCGAAGACAACTCAACAACCCTTTCTAAAGTCTGGAATGGAACTGTCAGCTGGAGGAAGGTGGCGACAACACGACTTGCATTTATAGAAGCGGCCAAGGTGCTTCACAGAGGCTTAAGGAACAAATGGATGCCGAGTGAAAGAGGAGGAGATATCAGGAGAAGTGAGCAAAAACAAAGAGAATTTTTAAGAAGGATCTTGAAGGAGAGTGGGAAGTGGAAAGAGGAAAGGATGAATTCCAGAGCACGAGCCTAGACACGGCCGCCAATGGTGGGAGGAGGGAGGGAGAGAGATGCACAAGAGGCCAGAGTCAGAGGTACAGAAACGTTTTGGGAGCAGGGTTGTAGCGCTGGATGAAATTACAGAAATATGGAGCGGCGAGGTTGTCGAGAGATGTAAGCACAAGAACGAGGTGTTTAAATCTGAGGCATTCGGCACCAGGAGCCAATGTAGGTCAGCAAGCACAAGGGTGATGGGTGAACGGGACTTGGTGCGAGTTAGGGCACGGGCAGCAGAGTTTTGGATGCGCTCAAGTTTGCGGTGGGTGGCGAAGATGGGAGGCCGGCCAGGAGTGTGTTGGAACAGTCCAGTCTAGAGTTAACAGAGGCATGGATGAGGGTTTCAGCAGCAGATGAGCGGAGGCAAGGGGCAGAGACGGGCGTTCAGCGACTGGGTGCCAACGTAGGTCAGTGAGGACGGGGTACCGGCCGAGTGAGACTTGGTATAATATAGCCAGCAGAACTTTGGACCAGCTGAAGCTGGTGGAGGAAGGGAGGCCGGACAGAAAAGCATCGGAATAGTCGAGTCTGGAAGTCACAGGCCTGAATGAGGGTTCTGCAGCAGATGGGCTGTGGTAGAGATGGCGATATTATGGAGGCTGAGTAAGTGGTTTATGATGGCGAGGATTTGGCCAAAAATCTAGAAGACATCAATACGATTAAGGAAAAGGAGGTTGGAGATGACGTGATAGCTTGCAAGGACAGAGAGGCAGGGGGAGGGTGGTGTCAGTGGTTTTGAAAGGGAGAAGAGGCAATGCTTGAGGAGAGGGAACCATTTACAATGTCAGGCAGCATAGGGAAATTGGGTGGTCAGCAGTTTAGTGGGAATGGGTTTGAGGCAACAGGCCATTGGTCACGTGGATGAGATGAGGTTGCGGGGGGAGGGGGGGGTGGTTATTTGCACTAGAGCAGGTTTAGCTTGACGGTAAAGGGAAGGAAGCAAGGCAGAACAGTTGGTCCCTAACTTGGTGACAAACAGCTTCTCACACTGGTTATTGAGGTGAGGATGTTTGGTGGTGGCTGGGGTGGGGGGGGGGGGGGGGGCGAAGGAAGCCAGAGGTCTTCTCTGCTTTCCAGGATGATCCTAGAATAATGGGTGGGATTGGCAAAAGAGAACGAGGCCTGGTAGAGCTCGATGTGGTCCAGCCAGATCTGCCGATGGATCGCTAAGCTCCAATCAATACAATCAATTTTGCGGCCTTAATTTTTTTTTATTTATTTGTTCTTGGGATGTGGGCGTCGCTGACAAGGCCAGCATTTATTGGCCATCCCTAATTGCCCTAGAGAACGTGGTGGTGAGCCGCCGCCTTGAACCGCTGCAGATTGTGGTGAAGGTAACTCCCTTCAAGGTGCTGCCTTTGTCGTAACGGTTTGGTACAACTTAGTGGCTTGCTGGGCCATTTCAGAGGGCAGTTAAGAGTCAACCACATTGCTGTGGGTCTGGAGTCACATATAGGCCAGACCAGGTAAAGACATTAGTGAACCAGATGGGTTTTTACAACAATCCGGTAGTTTCATGGCCACCATTACCGATACTAGCTTTTTAACTCCAGATTTATGTGAATGTGCCATGGTGGAATTTGACCTCACTTCTCCGGATCATTAGTCCAGGCCTCTGGATTACTACTGGTCCAGTACCATTACCACTATGCTACCGTACCCCGTGAATTAATAGCTCCTTCTTTGGCTCAGTGTCAATATTTGTGCGATTACCTTCCGGTGAAGCAGCTTAGCATGTTTTCCTGCGTTAAAGGCGCGATATAAATGCAAATTTGTTGTTGTTGTGAAGGAATAAATACAGCTTGGGCCCGAACCAACACTGCAGAGGAGAGACATTCCTGGGAGAGAGACTTCACAGCCAATGTGAGCTTCAACACCCAATTTATGCCTTTGAAACTTCAATACAAAGCTGTTTCAAAGTCTATACGACACCTGGTCTAATGCCACTCCCCGTACCCTTTAATAGTCATCTTCATCAAGCAACTATCCAATTCCCTCTGACAGATCCAGCTTCAACCAGTTTGCGGTAGAGAATTCCACATCATATCCACCCTCGGTGTAAATGAATTTTCTTCCAATTCATTTTGTGATAATCTTAAGTTCGTGTCCTCATCACCACATTGCTGACCGATGAAACAAGCTCTCACTGTTTAACGCATCATAACCCTTCATAATCTAAGGCCTCGAACAGGCCACCCATTCCCCTTCCCAGCGCTACTGAAAAAAGTCTCCCCCCCCACCCTCACCCCCCCAAACTTACCGATGTAATGTCTCTGATAAAAACAGAACACCGTGCAATGTCATATTCTCCAACAATGAGCTTATGTGTATATTGCCGAGTGACAACTCTCAATTTGCTCACATCCAAAACTAGGTGCCAGAAAGATAAGATAGTCACCGATCAATCCAATGGGGAATGCAGGAGAAATGTCTTTCCCCAGAGAGTGGTGAGCATGTGGAACTCGCTGCCACAGGCAGTGGTTGAGGTGAACAGTATAGGTCCATTTAAGGGGAAGCTAGATAAGTACATGAAGGAGAAAGGAATAGAGGGTTACGCCGATAGGTTGAGGTGAAGAGGGGTGGGAGGAGGCTCGTGTGGAGCGTAAACGACGACAGACACCAGATGTCCCGAATGGCCTGTTTCTGTGCTGTAAAATTCTATGTAATTACCGAAGGCGGCACATCACCATCGGATGGCACTGCGGTAACAATCCGGAACGAGTGTCTTTGATATGGTGCTGGGAACAGGTTTGCCTTTAGTGCTGGCACTTTCATCAGAATCATTTAAAAATAAAAGTACCCGCAGAGACTCAATTATCGATCCTGGATGACGCCAAAAAAAGATCTCGGCGTAAATGAGGTATTCACTTTTTCAGGGCTCAAGTCAGGCAATGAACACTCTTACCATAGCAGGGAGCTCCATCTCGGGGTGAGGTGCGGGGTACGGAGTTCAATTACTTTATTGGCAGAATACCAAACTTCTAACTGGCGTGTGCCACATTTAAAACAGGGCCCTCAAAAAGGGCCTTCAAGCTTTGCAAGCCCTCCGCCATATTCACAGTGACACACTGAGATTACATTGGCACCAAAGTCAAGATATGCATTCGCCACCATAAACTCCCGAACCGTCACCAGTACCATCCAAGGCTACTTCAAGGGGGAGAACATACTCACGGTGTCAATTCAGACCCAACTCCGAGCCTTCCCTGCGCCAGCTGACTCCCTCCTCATCACTCCCACTTTGCCTCGCCCATTCCCGGCACGGGCCCCGCCAGGTAATCGGACACCGCTTCTGAAAGACCACCGACCCATAAAGCATTGTCCTTGCAGCTGCCCGGCAGTATAACAATGTTGGGGAGGGGTGGGGGGGGGGGGGGCAAGCTTCACTAATCTGCACTCAGGATTCAATTACCGACCCTGGATTACAATAAAAGATCTCGATGTAAACAAGGTCTTCACATCTTCGGGCCTCAGAGACCCACAACAGTAAACACTCCACCGCAGCAGCGGACTCCAGCTCGGGGGGCAGGGACAGGGGTTGAATTACGAGCACCAACAGAACAGAACAGCAATACAAGGTAAAGGAAGCAGAAAGACTTGCATTCTTATAGCGTTTTGCACGACCTCAGGACATCACAAAGCGCTTTGTAGCCGAGCGAAAAAGGGGATATTAGGAGAGAAGTACTTTTCGGAGTGTAGTCACTGTTGTCATGTAGGAAACGCGGCAGCCAATCTGAGCACAGCAAGCTCCCACAAACAGCAATCTGATAATGACCAGATAATCTGTTTTAGTGATATTGGATGAGGGATAAATATTGGCCAGGACACCGGGGAGACCTCCCCTGCTCTTCTTCGAAATAGTGTCATGGGATCTTTTACGTCCACCCGAGAAGGCAGACGGGGCCTCGGTTTAACGTCTGATCCGCAAGACAGAGCCTTTGACAGTGCAGCACTCCCCTTCAGTACTGCACCGGAGCGTCAGCCTGTGCTCAAGACTCTGGAGGGGGGGGGGGGCTCGACCTTCTGAGGGAGCTACCACTGAGCCAATGCACAAAATGGCCCAAGTAACAGCAAGCAGTAACACAATAGCAAAATGCTGCGGATGCTGGAAATCTGAAATAACAACAGAAAATGCTGGAAACACTCAGCAGGCCAGGCAGCATCCGTGGAGAGAGAAACAGAGTTAACGTTTGAAACGTTAACTCTGTTTCTCTCTCCACGGATGCTGCCTGGCCTGCTGACAGCAAGCAGTGTTAGGCTGCTATACCGAGCATGTGTATAAATGAAGAATCCAACAAAAATACAAGACAACGTTGCATGTGGGCTAAATATCAAATTATAGAGTGGCCGACTTCAAAAATAAACACAAGATAACACAACCGCGCACCACAGGCCCGAGATGGGTGACTAATTACCGTCAATTTCACGATGGGAAACCTTTTGAAAATTATTTTAAGCCCACAAATTACTGAATGTGGCTACTAAAAAAAACCCCAAACATTTGTTCAGTGCACAAACAGGAAGGAAAGCAGAATCCCAGAATCCAGCTCCCAACTCCCTCGCGATATTAGAGAAGTGGCACAAGTTAGAATCGCATGAAGCTTTACACAGCATAAGAACATCATAAGAAATAGGAGCAGGAATAGGCCGCTTGGCCCCTCGAGCCTGCTCCTGCCTTTCAATAAGATCATGGCTGATCTTGGGCTCAAAGCCACTTCCCTGCCCGCTCCCCATAACCCTTCACTCCCTTATCTTGCAAAAATCTGTCTATCTCTACCTTAAATGTATTTAATGACCCAGCCTCCACGGCTCTCTGGGGTTGAGAATTCCACAGATTTACGACCCTCAGAGAAGAAATTCCTCCTCATCTCAGTTCTAAAAGAGCGACCCTTTATTCTGAAACTGTGTCCCCGAGTTCTAGATTTCCCCACAAGGGGAAACATCCTCTCTGCATCTACCTTGTCGAGCCCCCTCAGTATCTTATATGTTTCAATAAGATCACCTCTCATTCTTCTAAATTCCAAGGAGTATAGGCCCAACCTGCTCAACCTTTCCTCAGAAGTCAACCCCCTCATCTCTGGAATTAACCTCGTGAATCGTCTCTGAACTGCCTCCAATGCAAGTACAGGTTGAGCGTCCCAAATCCGGAGTTCCGCAATCCGGAATGTTCCGGAATCCGGTTTCGATTGGTGGCAGGGGTCCGGAATTGTAAAATGTTCTGGAATCCGGACACCCTGAGGGAGGCTTACCAAAAACGCAACCTGGGCCCAGGCATTTCCGGACTCGGCATGTGTTTCTGATGTCCGAAAATATCGCAACCTGGGCGCGGGCTTTTCCAGACTTCGGACATCAGACACACGTTCCGAAGTCGGGGAAAACCAAAAACCGGCTCGGCCTCGGTCCAGAGGTTGCCGGATTCGGGACGTTCAACCTTTATATCCTTCCAGCACTCTCAACTCCAGCAGTTTCACAAGTGTTTAGTTTTAGCTCAAATTCATGAGGACTGATACAATCATTCTTGGACAACAACTTGCATTTATATAGTCAAATATCCCCAAGATGCTTCACAGGAGCATAAATCAGACAAAACTTGACACCAAGTCTCATAAGGAGATATATTAGGACAAGTGACCAAAAGTTTGGTCAAAGAGGTCAGTTTTAGGGGGCATCTTTAAAAAGGAGAGGGGGGCGGAGAGGTTCAGGGAGGGAATTCCAGAGCTTGGGGCCTAGACGGCTCAAGACACGGCCGCCAACGGTGGAGTGCTAAAAATCGGGGACGCGCAAGAGGCCAGAATTGGAGGAGCGCAGAGATCTCGGAGGGTTGTAGGGCCGGAGGAGGTTACAGAGATAGGGAGGGGGGAGGGGGAGGTTATGGAGGGATTTGAACACGGGGATGAGAATTTTAAAAAATCAAGGCGCTGTTGGACGGTGAGCCGATGTAGGCCAGCGAGCAGTGGAGCGGTTCCAATGAACTTTACTCACTGCTTGACCTCGGTTTCTGAAAGTACAAGTCACATCAACACTCCCGCGTCCAACATTAAATGCAAGGGGTCAAAATGGAGCAAGAGCTGGTGCAGCAAAGACCTTGTGCCCCACGGGAGCCTTGCGCAAACTCTGTAAGCAAGGTGCGCAGTTCCTCTGTACGGATCGATATTTGGTGGCACGTTGCTGCTTCTTCATTACATCACCTGCCCTGCTGAATCCAGACAGCTTGGATCCTTTCCGTTAATATCCCGTCGGATGGTTCCCAACCAAGGCACACGGCGAGAACAGGAATCCACCCAGTACGTTCCACAGCTCAACGTATAAAAGGCAAGGTAGAGCAGAGCAACGCAGGAAAACAGGGCGACTGGAGTGCGTTATACAAGTCAGTCAGCTGCACAGAGAGGTCAAATGACGTACAATTATATCAGGGTCATCTCAACCCAGAGATACGTCGCTGCCTCGGGACATAATCCAACTCACATCACAGGTAATCTTGTGGATTTTTGGCAAGATTTTTTTTTAAATAAACATTGTCTGCTTGGTGTCAACCGCAACTAATGTGGTAAAGAGCAGCTTCAGCAATCAAATGGCTCCCATTTAAATCCGATCCAAAGTCTCAGAAGTCACCAGGATGTTCCCAGTTTCACTGCCATGCCATAGTGTGCGCTGTGTTAGCTGGTCTTACCTGGAGAGCCAATCCAGACAACTTGGAAGGCTAATACAACAGCAAAATACTGCGGGTGCTGGAAAGCTGAAACAACAGAAAATGCTGGAAACACTCAGCAGGTCAGGCAGCATCTGTGGAGAGAGAAAAAAACCAGAGTCAACGTTTCAGGTCTGAGACCCTTCGTCAGAACCCTTCAGGGTCTCGGACCTGAAACGTTAACTCGATGTTTCTCTCTCCACGGATGCTGCCTGACCTGCTGAGTGTTTCCAGCATTTTCTGTTGTTATTTTTTAACTTGGAAGGCTAAAAGGGTTAAATTATAAGGACAGGTTGGATATACGAGGCTTAAATTCCTTTGTGTATAGAAGACTAAAAGAGGTGATCTAATTGAGGTGGTTTAAGATGATTAAAGGATTTGATTGGGTAGAGAGAGAGAGAGAAACTATTTCCTCTGGTGGGGGAATCCAGAACACGGGGGTGGGTATAACCTTAAAATTAGAGCTAGGCTGATGTCAGGAAGTATTTCTTCACACCAAGGGTAGTGGAAATCTGGAACTCCCCCCCCCCAAAAAGCTGTTGCGGCTGGGGGTAGCACAGCAAGCTCCCACAACCAGCAATGTGATAATGACCATATAATCTGGGGGGGGGAGGTTTTAAGCGATGTTCATCGAGGAATAAATATTGGCCAGGACACCGAGGAGAACTTCCCTGCTCTTCTTTGAAATAGTGACATGGGATCTTTTACGTTCACCTGGGAGGGCAGACGGGGCCTCGTTTTAACGTCTCATCCAAAAGACGGCACCTCCGACAGTGCAGGGCTCCCTTCAGCACCGCACTGGAGTGTCAGTTTAGATTGCGCACTCAAGTCTCTGGAGTGGGACTTGAACCCACAACCTTCTGACTTGGCTGACAATAACAGACTCCTGCTTCAGTGGAATAAGTGGCACCACCCATTCTTCAGTACCTTGGCCAAGCACCTGTTCCATGTTATGTGGGACCGGACCAGGGGGTGGGGCAGCAAGATCTTCAACTGTAGAGGAGTTAGATCCCATCCTCCTCAAGTATCCACAGACGCTCACTTGTAGCAGGATTTACTGAACGGCGATCAGGGGCAGTGATCCGGGTTGAGTTTCCCCGCGCCCCCCACCTCCCCCCCCCGCCCTATTCCGTAACCCAGGAATGCCAAGGGCAATTGTGCCATCTGAACTGCTGCCTGGCTGAGGCTGGTTAACTTCAACAAACCAGGGTTCAAACCCAAGCCCTGCTATACCACACGGTGCTTGCCTGCAAATCACTGGGAGACCTACAAGAGGCCTTTAAACTCAGACGACTGATCTTTCAAATAAACTGGGGTTTTTTAATTGCAAAATACATGCTTACAGCATCACCATTTTGTTTTCTTATCTAACTGTCGAGAGGAACAACAGTAAATTTGAAGTGATCTGTAAAGTGCATTCTTCTCCAAGTAGAGCACACCTCAACAAGCTTGTTTTGTTCAGGGTCTGAGTCGCCGAGACAGTCAGTAGTTCCCATCCATCACTGAGGGCAGGAGTCGCCAGCAATAGAGTGACTGAGTCAAGAGCCAATTTAGGGATCGAGAGTAGGTTGCAGGAATCAAACAGGATCCTCTGCACCATTTCCCCCAAAGATTCTGGGGAAAAGGCAGTGTCTCCGAGCCACACTGACCAGAAGGTCCCAGTTTTTCAATCCCCATTCTGTGGGGATGGCGAGGCCTGACTTATCTCAGCAGCACCTCCTGGGGTAAGGATAAGAAAGAAGGACAATAAGCTGACCAGATTACCCCACTCCAGCGGCGCTGCTTAGGGAGGGACAGACAGAGTGCGCGACAGAGATAGAGAGAGACAGAGAGAGAGACAGAGAGACAGAGAGACAGAGAGACAGAGAGACAGAGAGACAGAGAGACAGAGAGACAGAGAGAGCGAGAGAGCGAGAGAGCGAGAGCGAGAGCGCGAGAGAGAGAGAGAGAGAGAGAGAGAGACAGACAGACAGAGCGAGAGCGAGAGCGAGACCGCGAGAGAGACAGACAGACAGACAGACAGAGACAGAGAGCGAGCGAGAGAGCGAGCAAGCGAGCGAGCCTGACAGAGAGAGCCAGACAGAGAGAGCCAGAGAGAGAGAGAGCCAGAGAGAGAGAGAGCCAGAGAGAGAGAGAGCCAGAGAGA
>JASTWF010002638.1:0-19814 GCA_030390025.1 Squalus acanthias | reverse complement strand
CTCCCCTCCCCTCTCCTCCCCTCTCCTCCTCTCTCCTCCTCTCCTCTCCCCTCCTCTCTCCTCTCGGTTGAGATATTCAGTGTGTAAAGTTTAATTGTAACTTGGTTGCTCAGATTAGGCGGGCCAGTGGATCCTGCTCCTCTTATCCGGCCGCGGTGGTTCCTTGCGACTCTCTGACAGGGTCAGGGAGCGGGTGGGGGGGAGCGGAGGGGGGCGGGGGGGGAATGAGGATTAAGAGGCGAGGGTGGGGGGAGAGAGGGGGCTGCAATGACTGGGGGGGGGGCGGGGCGGGTTGCAGCTTTAGATATGATAATGCAGCACAGATCGGAGATAGCTGAGGCGCTATTGTGTGAGCAGGCAGGCCAGGGTGTTGAATATTCATGGAGAGCGGGGAGACGTGAGGGACTGGGACACACACCCAGCTGTTCCCTGTGGGCAGACGGGCTAGGCAGCTGTCTGCAGCGATCAGAGACACTTGGCACAGGGAGCTGGGAGTGGGTTAGGGGGCAGCAGTGGTTAGAGAGGAGGTGTGGAACGGCCTGCTATCCCACCGCTATAGTTGCCCAGCTCAATCCCACGGCTGTTTAAGGTGTCAGCCCATGGCTCAGTGGGTAGCACTCTCTCGCCTCTGGGTCAGAAGGTCGTGGGTCCAAGTTCCACTCCAGAGACCTGAACCCCATAATCCAGGCCGACACTCCCTGTGCCAGAACTGAGGGAGCGCCGCACTGTCGGAGGGGCAGTGCTGAGGGAGCGCTGCACTGTCGGAGGGGCGGTACTGAGGGAGCGCCGCACTGTCGGAGGGGCGGTACTGAGGGAGCGCCGCACTGTCGGAGGGGCAGTACTGAGGGAGCGCCGCACTGTCGGAGGGGCAGTACTGAGGGAGCGCCGCACTGTCGGAGGTGCTGTCTTTCGGACGAGACCCCGTCTGCCCTCTCAGGTGGATGTAAAAGATCTCACGGCCACTATTAGAAGAAGAGCAGGGGAGGAGTTCTCCCCGGTGTCCTGGGGCCAATATTTATCCCTCACTGAAACAGACGATCTGGTCATTATCACATTGCTGTTTGTGGGAGCTTGCTGTGCGCAAATTGGCTGCCGCGTTTCCCACATTACAAAAGTACTTCATTGGCTGTAAAGCGCTTTGGGACGTCCTGAGGTGGTGAAAGGCGCGGGAGAAATGCGAGTCTTTCTTCCTTGCTCTCTCTCTCGTCTCCCTCTCACTCCCCTCAACCCACGACCAGTTCCTTTAACATTCCCAGACAACGATTCGGGAGTTCGAATGACCGAGACTAAATCGACCGTCCTTCCAGACCTCCCCTCTCTCCTGGCCCACCCTCCCGGCCAATCGGGAAAACAGGGAGCAGGGAAATCCGACAGCCCCTCCCAGTCCCGCAGGACAAAACCCGGGGAGAGAACTCAGTCGCCACTCTCGGCTTCTGCAATGAGACAATGAAGCACAACCGAGACACGGTTAAATAGAAAGAAAGACTCGCATTTCTCCGGCGCCTTTCACCACCTCAGGACGTCCCAAAGCGCTTCACAGCCAATGAAGCACTTTTTGAAGTGTTGTAATGTAGGAAATGCGGCAGACAATTTGCGCACAGCAAGCTCCCACAAACAGCAATGTGATAAATGACCCAGATCATCTGTTTTTTAGTGATGTTGGTTGAGGGATAAATATCGGCCCCAGGACACCGGGGAGAACTCCCCCCTGCTCTTCCTCGAAAGAGAATTACATCGAATTTACAGCACAGAAACAGGCCATTGGGCCCATCTGCTCCGTGCCGGTGTTTCTGCTCCACACCAGCCTCCTCCCACCCCTCTTCATCTCACCCCATCACCACATCCTTCGATTCCTTTCTCCCTCGTGTGTTTATCCAGCTTCCCCTTAAATGCATCGACGCTCTTCGCCTCAACCACTCCCTGTGGGAGCGAGTTCCACATTCTCACCACTCTCTGGGTAAAGAAGTTTCTCCTGAATTCCCGATTGGATTTATTGGTGACTCTCTTATATTGATGGACCCTAGTTCTGGTCTACCCCCCACAAGTGGAAACATTCTCTCTGTATCTACTCTTATCAAAACCTTTCATAATTTTAAAGACCACTATTAGGTCACCCCTGAAGAGTAAAGAGACCCAGCCTGTTCATCCTTTCCTGATAGGTGTACCCTCGCATTTCTGGTATCATCCTTGTAAATCTTCTCTGCACCCTCTCCAGTGCCTTATGTGTTTTGGTGTCCAGTTTGCTATCTCCGCATCTCTCTGAAGAGCCTTGGGTCATTTCTTTACATGAAAGATGCCATAACAACAAAAACCTGTATTTATATAGCGCCTTTAATGTAGTTAAACGTCCCAAGGCGCTTCACAGGAGCGATTATCAGACAAAAATTTGACACCGAGCCACATAAGGAGATATTAGGGACAGGCGACCAAAAGCTTGGTCAAAGAGGGAGGTTTTAAGGAGCATCTTAAAGGAGGAGAGAGAGGCGGAGAGGTTTAGGGTGGGAATTCCAGAGCTCGGGGGCCCAGGCGGCTGAAGGCACGGCCGCCAATGGTGGAGCGATGGAAATCGGGGGGATGCGCAAGAGGCCAGAATTGGAGGAGCGCAGAGATCTCGGAG
The DNA here is from genome assembly GCA_030390025.1 of Squalus acanthias. NCBI lineage: Eukaryota > Metazoa > Chordata > Chondrichthyes > Squaliformes > Squalidae > Squalus > Squalus acanthias. Next base: position 17,197 of record JASTWF010002638.1, on the reverse strand, counting down.
GGTTGTAGGGGCTGGAGGAATGTTCCAGAGAGACAGGGAGGGAGGGGGGCGAGGAGGCCACGGAGAGATTTGAAAACGAGGATGTGAATTTTGAAGTTGTGGTGTTTCTTATCCGGGTCAGCGAGCACAGGGGGTGATGGGTGAACGGGACTCAGTGCGAGTTGGGACACGGGGCAGCAGAGGTTTGGGATGAGCTGAAGTTTAGGGAGGGTAGAACGCGAGTGGCCAGCCAGGAGAGCGTTGGAATAGTCAAGTCGAGAGATAACAAAGACACGGAACAGCTCTTGTTGCTGTCCCAAAATAGCCGAGAACGAGAAGACGGATTGTCTATTAATGGCACTGTGACTCACATGAGAGATGCAAGTTATAACCTGCATTCATATAGAACCTAGTCATTGAAATATCTGAAACAAAGAACTTTACATACAATGAATTACTTGGAAATTCAGTCACTGCTGTCTGGGCAAAAAGGGCAATCATTCGTATGAGGAGAGATTGGGTCGACTAGACCTGTATTCACTCGAGTTTAGAAGAATGAGAGGGGATCTCATTGAAAGGTATAAAGTTCTGACAGGGCTAGACAGACTGGATGCAGGGAGGATGTTTCCCCTGGCTGGGGGGGGTCTAGAACGAGGGGTCACAGTCTCAGGATACGGGGTAGGACATTTAGGACTGAGATGAGGAGAAATTTCTTCACTCAGAGGGTGGTGAACCTGTGGAATTCTCTACCACAGAAGGCTGTGGAGGCCAAGTCACTGAATATATTTAAGAAGGAGATCGATAGATTTCTAGACACAAAAGGCATTAAGGGATATGGGGAGAGAGCGGGAATATGGTATTGAGATAGAGGATCAGCCATGATCATATTGAATGGCGGAGCAGGCTCAAAGGGCCGAATGGCCTACTCCTGCTCCTATTTTGCTATGTTTCTATGTTTCACTCTTGACGCCCCCCAAGTATGGGATGAACTGGTTGAGTTGGTTGAGGGATAAATATTGGGCTGCGTACTGGGAGGATAGTCGCAGACTTCAGGAGCACACAGGCTGGTGGAATGGGCGGACACGTGGCGAATGAAGTTTAACGCAGAGAAGTGTGAAGTGATAGATTTTGGTAGGAAGAATGAGGAGAGGCAATATAAACTAAAGAGTACAATCCTAAAGAGGGCGCATGAACAGCGAGACCTGGGGGTGTACGTACACAAGACTTTGAAGGTGTCAGGACAGGTTGAGAAGACTGTTGAAAAGCCATACGGGAATCCTTGGCTTTATTAATAGAGGCACAGAGTACAAAAGCAAGGAAGTTATCCTAAACCTTTATAAAACACTGGTTAGGCCCCAGCTGAGTCTTGTGTCCAGTTCTGGGCACCACACTTTAGGAAGGATGTCAAGGCCTTGGAGAGGGTGCGGAGGAGATTTACTAGAATGGTCCCAGGGATGAGGGACTTCAGTGATGTGGAGAGACTGGAGAAGCTGGGGTTGTTCTCCTGAGAGCAGAGCAGGTTAAGAGGAGATTTAATCGAGGCGTTCAAAATCATGAGGGGTTCTGATAGAGTAGATGGGGAGAAATTGTTTCCAGTGGCAGGAGGGTCAGTAACCAGAGGACACAGATTTAAGATAATTGGTAAAAGAACCAGAGGGGAAGAGGAGGAGAATGTTTTTTACGCAGCGAGTTGTTGTGATCTGGAACGCGCTGCCTGAAAGGGCGGTGGAAGCAGATTCAATAGTGACTTTCAAAAGGGAATTGGAGAAATACTTGAAGGGGATAAATTTGCAGGGCTGTGGGGAAAGAGCAGGGGGGAGTGGGACTAATTGGAGAGCTCTTTCAAAGAGCCGGCACAGGCACGATGGGCCGAATGGCCTCCTTCTGTGACCAGAATGGAGATGATTGGCTGATTTCCCCCCAGCCTGGAGACCACACTGCTGTAAGTGACCGGGACTGATTTTACGCAATGATTCGTCTTCTGTAACTATCCTCCACTCAACTGCATTGTGCTGCAGAAATAACCCTGCTATTATCGGGAGACGGTGCTGCAGTTCCGGCCATGAGTTCTGTTTCATGTAGTTCGCAGAGACTCTGTTTAAATAGACTCTGTAGACTGTTTGCTGTCTTGCGCTGCTCAAACAGACTCTGTTTAAATAGACTCTGTACACTGTTTGCTGTCGTGCGTTGCTCAAACAGACTCTGTTTAAATAGACTCTGTAGACTGTTTGCTGTTGTGCGTTGCTCAAACAGACTCTGTTTGCTGAGTAGATAGATTGTTTGCTGTGAGTCCTGCTGTAAGTCCGGCCCCACCTCTTTGGCAAACACAGTGACGCCAATACGCATTCTGTAAACGTTGGCTCCAGGACACCGGGGAGAATTCCCCCTGTTCTTCTTCCGATACTGGCCGCGAGATCTTTTACACCCACCCGAGAGAGCAGACGGGGCCTCGGTTTACTGTCTCATCCGAAAGATGGCAGCTCCGACAGTGCGGCGCTCCCTCAGTACCGCCCCTCCGACAGTGCGGCGCTCCCTCAGTACCGCCCCTCTGACAGTGCGGCGCTCCCTCAGTACCGCCCCTCCGACAGTGCGGCGCTCCCTCAGTACCGCCCCTCCGACAGTGCGGCACTCCCTCAGTACCGCCCCTCCGACAGCACGGCGCTCCCTCTGTACTGCCCCTCCGACAGTGCGGCGCTCCCTCAGTACCGCCCCTCCGACAGTGCGGCGCTCCCTCAGCACCGCCCCTCCGACAGTGCGGCACTCCCTCAGTACCGCCCCTCTGACAGTGCGGCGCTCCCTCAGTACCGCCCCTCCGACAGTGCGAAGCTCCCTCAGTACCGCCCCTCCGACAGTGTGAAGCTCCCTCAGTACCGCCCCTCCGACAGTGTGAAGCTCCCTCAGTACCGCCCCTCCGACAGTGTGGTGCTCCCTCAGTACCGCCCCTCCGACAGTGCAGCGCTCCCTCAGTACCGCCCCTCCGACAGTGCGGCGCTCCCTCAGTACCGTCCCTCCGACAGTGCGGCGCTCCCTCAGTACTGCCCCTCCGACAGTGCGGCGCTCCCTCAGTACCGCCCCTCCGACAGTGCGAAGCTCCCTCAGTACCGCCCCTCCGACAGTGTGAAACTCCCTCAGTACCGCCCCTCCGACAGTGTGAAGCTCCCTCAGTACCGCCCCTCCGACAGTGCGGCGCTCCCTCAGTACCACCCCTCCGACAGTGTGGCGCTCCCTCAGTACCGCCCCTCCGACAGTGCGGAGCTCCCTCAGTACTGCCCCTCCGACAGTGCGGAGCTCCCTCAGTACTGCCCCTCCGACAGTGCGGCGCTCCCTCAGTACCGCCCCTCCGACAGTGCGGCGCTCCCTCAGTACCGCCCCTCCGACAGTGCGGAGCTCCCTCAGTACTGCCCCTCCGACAGTGCGGAGCTCCCTCAGTACTGCCCCTCCGACAGTGCAGCGCTCCCTCAGTACCGCCCCTCCGACAGTGCGGCGCTCCCTCAGTACTGCCCCTCCGACAGTGCGGCGCTCCCTCAGTACCGCCCCTCCGACAGTGCGGTGCTCCCTCAGTACCGCCCCTCCGACAGTGCGGCGCTCCCTCAGTACAGCCCCTCCGACAGTGCGGCGCTCCCTCAGTACTGCCCCGCCGACAGTGCGGCGCTCCCTCAGTACTGCCCCGCCGACAGTGCGGCGTTCCCTCAGCACTGGGTGTGTCGGCCTGGATTACGGGCTCAAGTCTCTGGAGTGGGGACTCGAACCCACGACCTTCTGACTCAGAGGCGAGAGTGTTCCGATCCGACACGCCGAGCACACCACATTTATGTTCTTGGCACTTTCTCATGTCTAGGATCTGCTGAATGCTGACAGATGTGCATCAATTATGAAACATCTGGGAGAATACAGGCCGGTCCTCTCCTGTTTGTGCAGCTCTTGGCCAGACACTGCTGTCATCTGCAATTCTCCACAACACACACACACCATCAAAGGCTCGCTGGCTGCTCTTTGCTGAATCAGGATTGTTCCAGCTTGTATTCGGTTAGTAAAAGATTCAAGCCTGTGAATTGGCCGGGAGTCCCTCAACTGAGTGAAGCCACTCACACTCACACACACACTCACATACACTCACACTCACACACACTCACTCACACTCACTCACACTCACACACACACTCACATACACTCACGCTCACACACACACACACTCACACACTCACACACACTCTCACACACACTCACACTCACACACTCTCACTCACACTCACGCACACACTCACACACACTCACACTCACACTCACTCACACTCACACACACACTCACACTCATTCACACTCACTCACACACACTCACACACATACACTCACTCACACACACTCACACACACTCACACACACTCACTCACACACACTCACTCACACACACTCACACACTCACACACACTCACTCACACTCACACACACTCACTCACACTCACACACACACTCACTCACTCACACTCACACACACTCACTCACACACACTCACTCACACACACTCACACACACTCACACACTCACTCTCACACACTCACTCACACACTCACACTCACACACACTCACATACTCACACACTCACACACACTCACACTCACACACTCACACACACTCACACTCACACACTCTCACTCACACTCACTCACACACATACACTCACACCGACACACACACACTCACACACACACTCACACACACTCACACACACTCACACTCATTCACCAACATCACTAAAAACAGATGATCCGGTCATTATCACATTGCCGTTTGTGGGAGCTTGCTGTGCGCAAATTGGCTGCCGTGTTTCCTACATTACAACAGTGACCACACTTCAAAAAAAAGTACTTCATTGGCTGTGAAGCGCTTTGGGACGTCCTGAGGTGGTGAAAGGCGCTGGAGAAATGCGAGTCTTTCTTTCCCCACAAACCTGTGAATTTTTCCTATTTAAGTATTTATCCAATTCCCTTTTAAAAGTTACTATTGAATCTGCTTCCACCGCCCTTTCAGGCAGCGCGTTCCAGATCACAACAACTCGCTGCGTAAAAAACATTCTCCTCATCTCCCCCTCTGGTTCTTTTGCCAATTATCTTAAATCTGTGTCCTCTGGTTACCCACCCTCCTGTCACTGGAATCAGTTTCTCCTGATCTACTCGATCAGAACATAGAAACATAGAAACTAGGAGCAGGAAAGGCCATTCGGCCCGTCGAGCCTGCTCCACCATTCAATACGATCATGGCTGATCATCCAAATCCAGTACCCTGTCCCTGCTTTCTCACACAGAATCCCCATCGAGACTGCACCGACACATATCCCACCCTATCCCCGTAACCCCACGTATTTAATTCCCCCTAACATATCCCTTCCTATCCTATCCCCGTAACCCCACATATTTAATCCCCCCCTAACACTAAGGGTCAATTTTATCATAGCCAAATCAACCTAACCCGCACATTTTTGGACTGTGGGAGGAAACCGGAGCACCCGGAGGAAACCCACGCAGACACGGGGAGAATGTGCAAACTCCACACAGACAGTCACCCAAGGCCGGATTTGAACCCGGGTCCCTGGCGCTGTGAGGTACCAGTGCTGACCGCTATGCCACCGTGATTTTGAACACCTCGATTAAATCTCCACCTAATCGTTGAGCCTTTTACGTTTTTGTTGAGTCAGGGCATCGAGGGATAGGGAACCGACGGCGGGTCGATGGAGTTAAGGTGGAGTACGGTCATGATCTGATTGAGTGGCGGAACAGGCTCGAGGGGCTGAATGACCTCCTCCTGTTCCTGTGTAACAGGCTCGAGGGGCTGAATGGCCTCCTCCTGTTCCAGTGTAACAGGCTCGAGGGGCTGAATGGCCTCCTCCTGTTCCTGTGTAACAGGCTCGAGGGGCTGAATGGCCTCCTCCTGTTCCAGTGTAACCGGCTCGAAGGGCTGAATGGCCTCCTCCTGTTCCTGTGTAACAGGCTCGAGGGGCTGAATGGCCTCCTCCTGTTCCTGTGTAACAGGCTCGAGGGGGTTGAATGGCCTCCTCCTGTTTCTGTGTAACAGGCTCGAGGGGCTGAATGGCCTCCTCCTGTTCCTGTGTAACAGGCTCGAGGGGGTTGAATGGTCTCCTCCTGTTTCTGTGTAACAGGCTCGAGGGGCTGAATGGCCTCCTCCTGTTTCTGTGTAACAGGCTCGAGGGGCTGAATGGCCTCCTCCTGTTCCTGTGTAACAGGCTCGAGGGGCTGAATGACCTCCTTCGGTTTCTGTGTAACAGGCTCGAGGGGCTGAATGATCTCCTCCTGTTTCTGTGTAACAGGCTCGAGGGGCTGAATGGCCTCCTCCTGTTCCTGTGTGACAGGCTCGAGGGGCTGAATGGCCTCCTCCTGTTCCAGTGTGACAGGCTCGAGGGGCTGAATGGCCTCCTCCCCTCCCTATGTTCACTGAGGTGAGAAGTCACACAACACCAGGTTATAGTCCAACAGTTTTATTTGAAGTCACAAGCTTTCGGAGCGCTGCTCCTTCGTCAGGTGAAGTGAAGAGATTACATAAATTTAAAACAGAAATAGACAGTTTCCTAGAAGTAAAGGGAATTAAGGGTTACGGGGAGTGGGCAGGAATTTGGACATGAATCTAGGTTCGGATTGGTCATGGCCCTGTGGGTAGCGGAGCGGGCCCAGGGGCTGTGTAGCCTGATCCTGCTCCTATTTCGTGTGTCCAATTCTGTTAGGTTCAGGAGATGGTTCTGTGATAGATAGTAGATTGGCGGTTAGGATCAGATCAGCCATGATCTTATTGAATGGCGGAGCAGGCTCGATGGGCCAATTGGCCTACTCCTGCTCCTATTTCTTATGTTCTTATGTTCTTATATAGGCACAGCATATATAGTCAGAGAACACTGCCAGATGATTACAGTTAATCTTTCCGTGATTATCTCTCTGCCGAGGTGTGATAAAGGGCAGTTAGAAAGATTAACTGTAGTCATCTGGCAGTGTTCTCTGACTATATATGCTGTGCCTATATGCATCTCTTCACTTCACCTGACGAAGGAGCAGCGCTCCGAAAGCTTGTGATTTCAAATAAAACTGTTGGACTATAACCTGGTGTTGTGCGACTTCTCACTTTTGTCCACCCCAGTCCAACACCGGCATCTCCACATCATGTTCACTGAGGTGACGTTGATTGGGACTGACACATGTTGCTCTCGCATGCAGCAACACCCAGCGCGTTGCAGCCCGCAGAAGCCACTTCCTATCCCATAATAACCCGTGTCATTGCGATTGACACGCTCCCAGCCCGGCAGACTGCAGTCTGGGAAGCAGCTGTTGGGGCCCAGATGTTTTACAGGCTGCAGACGTCAGTTTTATTCCACCCCCCACCCCACCCACCCACCGCCCTCGTTGTCTGCCGACAGCGCCCTGGGATGCGCGCGAGACACAGAGAGAGATTGCTCGAGAAAGCCACGGGAGAGGGGGAAGAGATCGGGGGAACGAGAGGAGGGTGGGAGAGAAAGGGAGGAAGAAGAAAAGAGAGAGAGAGAGAAATAGGCAAAGGAAGAAATACGCTGTGAACAGTCCTGGACTCCATATTACAAAAACAGATCTCGAGACACCGGAGAAGGTGCAGAAAGGATTTGCAAGAACGATACCGTAACTGAGAGGTTCTAACTATCAGGAAAGACTGAACAGGCTGGGGCTCTTTTCTCTAGAAAAGAGAAGGCCGAGGGGTGACCTGATCGAGGTCTTTAAAATTATGAAGGGGTTTCGATAGGGTAGACGTAGAGAAGATGTTTCCACTTGTGGGAGAGACCAGAACTAGGGGCCGTCAATATAAGAGAATCACTAATAAATCCAATGGGGAATTCAGGAGAAACTTCTTTACCCAGAGAGAGTGGTGAGAATGTGGAACTCGCTACCACAGGGAGTGGTCGAGGCGAAGAGCGTAGATGCATTTAAGGGGAAGCTGGATAAACACATGAGGGCGAAAGGAATAGAAGGATATGGTGATGGGGTGAGATGAAGAGGGGTGGGAGGAGGCTGGTGTGGAGCAGAAACACTGGCACGGACCAGTTGGTCCCAATGGCCTGTTTCTGTGCTGTAAACTCGATGTAAGGAGATATTAGGACAGGCGACCAAAAGCTTGGTCAAAGGGCGAGGTTTTAAGGAGCGTCTTAAAGGAGGAGAGAGAGGCGGAGAGGTTTAGGGAGGGAATTCCAGAGCTCGGGGCCCAGGCAGCCGAAGGCACGGCCGCCAATGGTGGAGCGATGGAAATCGGGGGATGCTCAAGAGGCCAGAATTAGAGGAGCGCAGAGATCTCGGAGGATGGGAGGAGGTTACAGAGATAGGGGGTGGGGGCGAGGCAACAGAGGGATTGGAACAGCAACGTCAGGACTGCCCTCAGGAGATCCCCCGTTCGGCCACTATAAGCTCGGCGGATTGCCGACGGAAAGCGGGATTACCCGTCTGCCTTGGGAATTCCCGCCGGAGATCTTTGGCACTCCGGGTTGAACGGCCGTCGCGGGTGGTCAGGTACCCAGTCAGGACACTGAGAGTTGCAGCTGTCTCCTGATCTCCTCCGCTCCCACACCCCTCCTGCCCACAGCAGACAGCCGGAATATTTATTCGGGGAATTCCTGCCTCTCGAGCTTGCAGCCAGGAATGCCTTCGGACAAAGTGTGTATTTTTAGGAAAGTGTCTGGGTATTGCGGCATACCAGACCAGGGGGCATGCTTCGACTGCTGGCAAGCTGTTTATAGCTCTCCACATACACTGAGTACTATCTCACGCTTAACATAGTAAACAACTACATCTATAGGGAATCTTACAGCACAGGAAGGAGGCCATTCGGCCCATCGCTCCTGTGCCAGCTCTCTGATAAAGCTCTCCAATTCGATTTCCATCGCTCCACCATTGGCGGCCGTGCCTTCGCGCCTGGGCCCCGAGCTCTGGAATTCCCTCCCTAAACCTCTCCGCCTCTCTCTCCTCCTTTAAGACGCTGCTTTAAACCGCCCTCTTTGACCCAGCTTTTGGTCACTGTGCAACAGCAAGCACAACTTAGAAATGAGGCGTGAATTGTCAGCCCCCCATGGCCGAATAATCTGCCACACTCCAGCCCTGCATAAGCTGAAGACGACACATGGCCCTGGCTCTATGTATGAAAGAAAGAAAGACTCGCGTTTCTCCAGCGCCTTTCACCACCTCAGGACATCCCAAAACGCTTTACAGCCAATGAAGTACTTTTTTTTGAAGTGTGGTCACTGTTGTAATGTGGGAAACGCGGCAGACAAATTGTGCACAGCAAGCTCCCACAGAGAGCGATGTGATAATGACCAGATCATCTGTTTTTAGTGATGTTGGTTGAGGGATAAATATTGGCCCCAGGACTCCGGGGAGAACTCCCCCCTGCTCTTCTTCCAATAGTGGCCGTGGGATCTTTTACATCCACCTGAGAGGGCAGACGGGGCCTCGGTTTAACGTCTCATCCAAAAGACGGCACCTCCGACAGTGCGGCTCTCCCTCAGTACCGCCCCTCCGACAGTGCGGCGCTCCCTCAGTACCGCCCCTCCGACAGTGCGGCGCTCCCTCAGTACCGCCCCTCCGACAGTGCGGCACTCCCTCAGTACCGCCCCTCCGACAGTGCGGCGCTCCCTCAGTGCTGCCCCTCCGACAGTGCGGCTCTCGCTCAGTACAGCCCCTCCGACAGTGCGGCGCTCCCTCAGTACTGCCCCTCCGACAGTGCGGCGCTCCCTCAGTACTGCCCCTCCGACAATGCGGCGCTCCCTCAGTACTGCCCCTCCGACAGTGCGGCGCTCCCTCAGTACCGCTCCTCCGAAAGTGCGGCGCTCCCTCAGTACCGCCCCTCCGACAGTGCGGCGCTCCCTCAGTACCGCCCCTCCGACAGTGCGGCGCTCCCTCAGTACTGCCCCTCCGACAGTGCAGCGCTCCCTCAGTACCGCCCCGCCAACAGTGCGGCGCTCCCTCAGTACCGCCCCTCCGACAGTGCGGCGCTCCCTCAGTACTGCCCCTCCGACAGTGCGGCGCTCCCTCAGTAACGCCCCTCCGACAGTGCGGGGCTCCCTCAGTACCGCCTCTCCGACAGTGCGGCGCTCCCTCATTACTGCCCCTCCGACAGTGGGGCGCTCCCTCAGTACCGCCCCTCCGATAGTGCGGTGCTCTCTCAGTACCGCCCCTCCGACAGTGCGGCGCTCCCTCAGCACCGCCCCTCCGACAGTGCGGCGCTCCCTCAATACTGCCCCTCCGACAGTGCGGCGCTCCCTCAGTACTGCCACTCCGACAGTGCGGCGCTCCCTCAGTACCGCCTCTCCGACAGTGCGGTGCTCCCTCAGCACTGCCCCTCCGACAGTGCGGCGCTCCCTCAGTACTGACCCCTCCAACAGTGCGGCGCTCCCTCAGTACTGCCTCTCCGACAGTGCGGCGCTCCCTCAGTACCGCCCCTCCGACAGTGCGCCGCTCCCTCACTACCGCCTCTCCGACAGTGCGGTGCTCCCTCAGCACTGCCCCTCCGACAGTGCGGCGCACCCTCAGTACTGACCCCTCCGACAGTGCGCCGCTCCCTCAGTACTGCCCCTCCGACAGTGCGGCGCTCCCTCAGTACCGCCCCTCCGACAGTGCGGCGCTCCCTCAGTACCGCCCCTCCGACATTGCGGCGCTCCCTCAGTACCGCCCCTCCGACAGTGCAGCGCTCCCTCAGTACTGCCCCTCCGACAGTGCGGCGCTCCCTCAGTACTGCCCCTCCGACAGTGCGGCGCCCCCTCAGTACCGCCCCTCCGACAGTGCGGCGCTCCCTCAGTACTGGCACCGGGAGTGTTGGGTATGATTTTGTGCTCGAGTCTCTGGAGTGGGGCTCGAACCCACGACCTTCTGACTCAGAGTGCGACCCACTGAGACACGGCTGACATGGGAGAACAGCTGGTAAATTAAAAGATTCCCGCCCCCGACCTCTCCTCCCACCCCAGGTCCAAGTGATCCTGAGCCTCATGGGCTAAAGGCCCAAGGGTTTCATCCAAAGCACCCGTCTGCTGAGGCGCCTGACCTCAGGCACGTTTTCAGTCTGCTATTGGCCTCAGTGCCTTTTGGCGGAGGGACGCCACTGTGCACCGCTCTCCAGCAGCCGCGGGGTGAGCAGGAACGCGGAGTGAGGCTCGGCCGCGATGCCCCATGTAGTCGAATAGCTCCCTGGCTTGGGGGCGGGACCGACACGAGTCGTGTGGTGGTGGGTGTCCGCAGGACAGGAAGCGGAGAAGATTTGGCGGTGGGGGAGCGGCAAGGGGCGGGGATGGAACCGTGGACCGACTGCGACATACTCCCCTAATTATCCATTTTCCACCACTCCCAACTCACCACACGCGGCCCAGCGCCAAGATTGAGGTTGGCACAAGAGCACCGCTCGAGCCCTGAGTGTAATCTCCCACTTGGCTCTTGACTGATTCCTGTCAGCACCAATTCAGCATCGCACACTGAACAATCGAGAAGAAGCGCCTGCGAGACAAAGGATTTGTAGATTTTCAGCTACGCCTATCCAAGCAGGAGAGCCGTCCTGTCAGCTGTGGATTAGCTCTCTCTCGCCTCTGAGTCAGAAGGTTGTGGGTTCAAGTCCCACTCCAGAGACTTGAGCCCCATAATCCAGGCTGACTCTTCCAGTGTCAGTACTGAGGGAGCGCCGCACTGTCGGAGGGGCGGTACTGAGGGAGCGCCGCACTGTCGGAGGGGCAGTACTGAGGGAGCGCCACACTGTCGGAGGGGCGGTACTGAGGGAGCGCCGCACTGTCGGAGGGGCGGTACTGAGGGAGCGCCACACTGTCGGAGGGGCAGTACTGAGGGAGCGCCGCACTGTCGGAGGGGCAGTACTGAGGGAGCGCCACACTGTCGGAGGGGCGGTACTGAGGGAGCGCCGCACTGTCGGAGGGGCAGTACTGAGGGAGCGCCACACTGTCGGAGGGGCGGTACTGAGGGAGCGCCGCACTGTCGGAGGGGCAGTACTGAGGGAGCGCCACACTGTCGGAGGGGCAGTACTGAGGGAGCGCCGCACTGTCGAAGGGGCAGTACTGAGGGAGCGCCGCACTGTCGGAGGGGCGGTACTGAGGGAGCGCCGCACTGTCGGAGGGGCAGTACTGAGGGTGCGCCGCACTGTCGGAGGGGCGGTACTGAGGGAGCGCCGCACTGTCGCAGGGGCGGTACTGAGGAGGCGCCGCACTGTCGGAGGGGCAGTACTGAGGGAGCGCCGCACTGTCGGAGAGGCAGTACTGAGGGAGCGCCGCACTGTCGGAGGGGCGGTACTGAGGGAGCGCCGCACTGTCGGAGGGGCGGTACTGAGGGAGCGCCGCACTGTCGGAGGGGCGGTACTGAGGGAGCGCCGCACTGTCGGAGGGGCGGTACTGAGGGAGCGCCGCACTGTCGGAGAGGCAGTACTGAGGGAGCGCCGCACTGTCGGAGGGGCGGTACTGAGGGAGCGCCGCACTGTCGGAGGGACGGTACTGAGGGTGCGCCGCACTGTCGGAGGGGCGGTACTGAGGGAGCGCCGCACTGTCGGAGAGGCAGTACTGAGGGAGCGCCGCACTGTCGGAGGGGCGGTACTGAGGGAGTGCCGCACTGTCGGAGGGACGGTACTGAGGGTGCACCGCACTGTCGGAGGGGCAGTACTGAGGGAGCGCCGCACTGTCGGAGGGGCAGTACTGAGGGAGTGCTGCACTGCCGGAGGGGCAGTAATGAGGGAGCGCCGCACTATCGGAGGGACAACACTGAGGGAGCGCCGCTCTGTGGGAGGGGCAGTACTGAAATAGCGCCGCACTGTCGGAGGGGCAGTACCGAGGGAGCGCCGCACTGTCGGAGGGGCGGTACTGAGGGAGCGCCGCACTGTCGGAGGGGCGGTACTGAGGGAGCGCCGCATTGTCGGAGGGGCAGTACTGAGGGAGCGCCGCACTGTCGGAGGGGCAGTACTGAGGGAGCGCCGCACTGTCGGAGGGACGGTACTGAGGGTGCGCCGCACTGTCGGAGGGGCGGTACTGAGGGAGCGCCGCACTGTCGGAGAGGCAGTACTGAGGGAGCGCCGCACTGTCGGAGGGGCGGTACTGAGGGAGTGCCGCACTGTCGGAGGGACGGTACTGAGGGTGCACCGCACTGTCGGAGGGGCAGTACTGAGGGAGCGCCGCACTGTCGGAGGGGCAGTACTGAGGGAGTGCTGCACTGCCGGAGGGGCAGTAATGAGGGAGCGCCGCACTATCGGAGGGACAACACTGAGGGAGCGCCGCTCTGTGGGAGGGGCAGTACTGAAATAGCGCCGCACTGTCGGAGGGGCAGTACCGAGGGAGCGCCGCACTGTCGGAGGGGCGGTACTGAGGGAGCGCCGCACTGTCGGAGGGGCGGTACTGAGGGAGCGCCGCATTGTCGGAGGGGCAGTACTGAGGGAGCGCCGCACTGTCGGAGGGGCAGTACTGAGGGAGCGCCGCACTGTCGGAGGGGCAGTACTGAGGGAGTGCTGCACTGCCGGAGGGGCAGTAATGAGGGAGCGGCGCACTATCGGAGGGACAACACTGAGGGAGCGCCGCTCTGTGGGAGGGGCAGTACTGAAATAGCGCCGCACTGTCGGAGGGGCAGTACCGAGGGAGCGCCGCACTGTCGGAGGGGCGGTACTGAGGGAGCGCCGCACTGTCGGAGGGGCGGTACTGAGGGAGCGCCGCACTGTCGGAGGGGCAGTACTGAGGGAGCGCCGCACTGTCGGAGGTGCCCTCTTTCAGATGAAACGTTAAACCGAGGCCCCGTCTGCCCTCTCAGGTGGATGTAAAAGATCCCACGGCTACTATTGGAAGAAGAGCAGGGGGGAGTTCTCCCCGGTGTCCTGGGGCCAATATTTATCCCTCAACCAACATCACTAAAAAACATGTGATCTGGTCATTATCACATTGCTGTTTGTGGGAGCTTGCTGTGCGCAAATTGGCTGCCGCGTTTCCCACATTACAACAGTGACCACACTTCAAAAAAAGTACTTCATTGGCTGTAAAGCGCTTTGGGACGTCCTGAGGTGGTGAAAGGCGCTGGAGAAATGCAAATCTTTCTCTCCTAGTCTGTATGCCTCAGCACCCCACTGGAATAACTCCTCTTGTATTATCCTCTGCACTATAAAGCAACGCCTCGAATTTTCTAATCCCTCCGTGGCCCTCACCCCCCTCCCTATCTCTGTAACCTCTTCCGGCCCTACAACCCCCTGAGATCTCTGCGCTCCTCCGATTCCGGCCTCTTGCGCCTCCCCCGATTTCCATCGCTCCACCATTGGCGACCGCGCCGTCGCTGCCTGGGGCCCTAAGCTCCGGAATTCCCTCCCTAAACCTCTCCGCCTCTCTCTCTCCTCCTTTAAGATGCTCCTTAAAACCGACCTCTTTGACCAAGCTTTTGGTCGCCTGTCCTAATATCTCATGTGGCTCGGGGTCAAATTTTGATAATTGCTCCTGTGAAGCGCCCTGGGAGTTAAAGGCGCTATATAAATGCACATTGTTGTGGAGGGAGAGAAGATCAAGGGAGCGCCACACCTCTGAGGCCCTGGGAAAGGAGGAGTCGGAGTGGGAGACGGAGGGATGAGGCTTGCGTCCGACGCTGGGAAGAGGCAGGGTGCAGGCCGAGGGATTGGGAGGTTGGGAGGGACGGGGGAGAGAACAGTTCTGAAGCACAGCCAGTTATCACTTGGCTGATTGTGACTTGCTGCTGCTGTTTGAAGCCGTTCCCGACATGTTTTGTCTGGGATTCTCTGATCTGTGAAGGGAAACTGCCCGAGGTTGTAATCACAGATGCAAAAACAGCAGGAACAAAAGGGCAGGTTGGCTGCTGATGTAGCAACAATATCTGAGAGGCAGAAAATCGGCAATCGCTGCATGGCAGATTATTGCTGGCAGATATACTCAACCTCCGGGAAAAGAATAGCGCCGCTCCCCCACTGACCCCAGGACTCACACTGTCACTCACCCACACACTCACACTCACACACTGACCCCAGGATTCACACTCACACACTCACACTCCCCCACTGACCCCACCCACTGACCCCAGGACCCACACTCACACTCACTCACTCCCCCACTGACCCCACCCACTGACCCCAGGACTCACACTGTCACTCACACACTCCCCCACTGACCCCAGGACTCACACTGTCACACTCACTCCCCCACTGACCCCAGGACTCACACTCACTCACTCCCCCACTGACCCCAGGACTCACACTCACTCACTCCCCCACTGACCCCACCCACTGACCCCAGGACTCACACTGTCACTCACACACTCCCCCACTGACCCCAGGACTCACACTGTCACACTCACTCCCCCACTGACCCCAGGACTCACACTCACTCACTCCCCCACTGACCCCACCCACTGACCCCAGGACTCACACTGTCACTCACACACTCCCCCACTGACCCCAGGACTCACACTGTCACACTCACTCCCCCACTGACCCCAGGACTCACACACACTCACTCCCCCACTGACCCCAGGACTCACACTGTCACACTCACACACACTCACACTCACACACTGACCCCAGGACTCACACCCACACACTCACACTCCCCCACTGACCCCAGGACTCACACTGTCACACTCACACACACTCACACTCACACACTGACCCCAGGACTCACACCCACACACTCACACTCCCCCACTGACCCCAGGACTCACACCCACACACTCACACTCCCCCACTGACCCCAGGACTCACACCCACACACTCACACTCCCCCACTGACCCCAGGACTCACACTGTCACACTCACACACACTCACACTCCCCCACTGACGCCAGGACTCACACCCACACACTCACACTCCCCCACTGACCCCAGGACTCACACCCACACACTCACACTCCCCCACTGACGCCAGGACTCACACCCACACACTCACACTCCCCCACTGACCCCAGGACTCACACTCACACACACTCACTCCCCCACTGACCCCAGGACTCACACCCACACACTCACACTCCCCCACTGATCCCAGGACTCACACTGTCACACTCACTCACACTCACACACTGACCCCAGGACTCACACTCACACTCACTCACACTCACACACTGACCCCAGGACTCACACTGTCACACTCACACACACACTCACACTCACACACTGACCCCAGGACTCACACTGTCACACTCACCCACACACTCACACTCCCCCACTGACCCCAGGACTCACACTGTCACACTCACCCACACACTCACACTCCCCCACTGACCCCAGGACTCACACTGTCACACTCACCCACACACTCACACTCACACACTGACCCCAGGACTCACACTGTCACACTCACCCACACACTCACACTCCCCCACTGACCCCAGGACTCACACTGTCACACTCACACACTGACCCCAGGACTCACACTCACTCACACTCACTCCCCCACTGACCCCAGGACTCACACTGTCACACTCACCCACACACTCACACTCACTCACTCCCCCACTGACCCCAGGACTCACACTCACTCACACTCACACACACACTCACACTCCCCCACTGACCCCAGGACTCACACTGTCACACTCACACACACACTCACTCCCCCACTGACCCCAGGACTCACACTCACACACACTCACACTCCCCCACTGACCCCAGGACTCACACTGTCACACTCACACACACTCACACTCCCCCACTGACCCCAGGACTCACACTGTCACACTCACACACACACTCACTCCCCCACTGACCCCAGGACTCACACTCACTCACTCACTCCCCCACTGACCCCAGGACTCACACTGTCACACTCACACACATACTCACTCCCCCACTGACCCCAGGACTCACACTCACACTCACACACACTCACTCCCCCACTGACCCCAGGACTCACACTGTCACACTCACACACATACTCACTCCCCCACTGACCCCAGGACTCACACTCACACTCACACACACTCACTCCCCCACTGACCCCAGGACTCACACTGTCACACTCACACACTCCCCCACTGACCCCACCCACTGACCCCAGGACTCACACTCACACTCACACACACACTCACTCCCCCACTGACCCCAGGACTCACACTCACACACACTCACACTCCCCCACTGACCCCAGGACTCACACTGTCACACTCACACACACTCACACACCCCCACTGACCCCAGGACTCACACTCACACACACACACACACACACTCACACCCCCACTGACCC
>JASTWF010002637.1:0-19816 GCA_030390025.1 Squalus acanthias | reverse complement strand
ATTCCTTTACTTCACCTGACGAAGGAGCAGCCGCTCCGAAAGCTTGTGATTTCAAATAAAACTGTTGGACTATAACCTGGTGTTCATCTTTTGGTTGAACCCAAATTTACTGTAAATCAATTAAAACTTGAATTGAAACTTAATAAATCAAATTAAAATTTGAAAGTCCGGGGTGACGATGCACTCCAGTCCCCGCGGCGCCCACCGGTCGCGGAAAAACTCAAGCGTGCCGGCGGACACCGCGTGCTCCATCTCCAGGGCCACCCGGGCGCGAACATGGCCGCGGAAGAGAGGCAGGCAATCGGGCCGAACGACCCCCTCGACCGCCCGCTGCCTGGACCAATTAATGGCTTTCTTGGCCAGGCCCAGGAGCAGTCCTACGAGGAGGTCCTCCGACCTACCCGCTCCCCTCCGCACCGGGTGACCGTAGATCAGGAGCGTGGGGCTGAAGTGCAACCAGAAATTGAGGAGCAGCCCCTTCAAATAATGAAAGAGGGGCTGCAACCTCTCACATTCAACATAAATGTGATAAACGGACTCCTCCAGGCCGCAAAAATGGCAAGCAGCCTGGGAGTCCGTAAACCTACTTAAAATCCTATTGCACGGGACTGCTCCGTGCAACACCCTCCAGGCCAAGTCCCCAATAGAACAAGGGAAGACTCCCGCGTAGAGAGCCTTCCAATGGGGACCTTCGCCTCCGCCGGACGGCAGGATGGTACGCCAAGGCGTGTCCGGACGGCAGACGAAGATGGCAAAGTGGAGAGTGTGCAGGAGCAGCCCGTACAGGAAACGCCTCCGTGCGGATTGAAAGGGCACGGAGGGCATTTCTCCGAGAAGGCTCAAGTGGTGAGGCGGCGGCTCCCGAGGGAGGATTCGGGCCGGGCGCCGATAAGGAATTCCGTCCGAACGGGGGTCAGTTCGGACGGGATCGCCCCACGTGCTTGAGCCTCCTCGACACACCTAGTGGAGACGGGGCCCAGTGCCACTTTTAGCGACTCGATGGCTTTGACCGCGAGCCGGACGTTGACCCAGGACATGCGCCTCGCCAACTCCTCCGGCGCCATCCAGCCCGCTCCTCCGCCATCGAGCAGGTCCCCGACTCTGGTCACCTTACCGGGCACAGCCCTGCCCTCCGCCAGCCAGCCGAACCCGCGGTCGTGGAGGTGCGGATTCCTGAACAGCGGCTCCCGAAGGACGGCCGCCGCTCCTGACGGGGGAGAACTGCGCTCGGAGGCGACGCTGTTCCAAACCCATAGCAGTTCCTGGTAGAAGACAGGCAGCTCCCGTAGGCTGGCACGCGTGCCACCCACTCTCACAAACAGGAGCTGCGTGTCGTAATTGAGGCCGTGCAGCTGGCGGAAGAAATACGTCGCCAGCGCACGCCACCTAGGAGGATTCTCCACGTACAGGTATCTCTGCAGCGTCTGAGGACGGAAAGTCGCCGCCTGGGTGCGAAGGCACACCAGCGCCTGACCGCCCTCCCTAAGCGGGAGACTCAAAACCGCGGCAGAGACCCAGTGCTTCCTTTTGTCCCAGAAGAAGTCGACGAGCTTCTTCTGCATCTTGGCGACAAACGCAGGGGGAGGGATCAAAGTGACCAACCGGTACCACAACATGGCGGCCACCAGCTGGTTTATGACCAGCGCTCGACCCCTGTAGGACAACACTCGGAGCAATCCTGTCCAGCGCCCTAGGCGAGCGGTGACTTTGGCCTCCAGCTCTTGCCAGTTCGCCGGCCAGGCGTCCTCGGCCGGGCTGAGGTAGACTCCCAGGTAGAGGAGCTGCGTGGTGCTCCAGGCGAAAGGCCCGAACTCCTCCGGCAGGGAGTCCACCTGCCATGGGCCCACCAGGAGTCCAGAACATTTCTCCCAGTTGATCTTGGCGGAGGATGCGTCCGAGTAAATCTGCTGGCATTCTCGCATCCTCCGCAAGTCGACGGGATCCGTGACCGCGAGGAGCACGTCATCGGCGTAAGCCGAGAGGACCACCTCCACGCCCGGCCCTTGCAGAGCCAGTCCCGTCAACCTCTTCCGCAAGAGGCACAGGAAAGGCTCCACGCAAACGGCGTATAACTGACCGGACATGGGGCATCCCTGACGCACCCCCCTCCCGAAGCGAAGGGGCGCTGTCAAAGACCCGTTAACTTTAATGAGACACTCCGCGGTGGCGTACAGAAGTCGGATCCGGGCGACGAAATGCGTCCCGAACCCGAATGCGCGCAGAGTCCCGAAAAGATACTCGTGATCCACCCTGTCGAACGCCTTCTCCTGATCCAGGGAAAGGAAGGCGACCGACAGACCAGCCCTCTGGGAATGGTGGACCAGGTCCCGGACCAGATGGATGTTATCGTGGATACTCCGGCCCGGGACCGTGTAGGACTGGTCGGGGTGGATCATGCGGGCCAGCACGGTGCCAAGGCGAGCAGACATAGCCCTGGCGAAAATTTTGTAGTCCGTGCTGAGGAGGGAGACCGGGCGCCAGTTCTTAAGTAGGCGGAGATCGCCCTTCTTGGGCAGCAGGACGATGACCGCCCTGCGCCAAGAGAGGGGCATCTCCCCGGTCGCCAGACTTTCCCCCAGGACCCGCGCGTAGTCGTCCCCCAAGACGTCCCAGAACGCCCTGTGGAACTCCACGGTCAGCCCGTCCAGCCCCGGGGACTTGCCCCTCGAGAGCTGGCGCAGGGCGCCGGTCAGCTCCGCCAGGCTTAGCGGAGCTTCTAAATTCTCGGCGCCCTCCGGGCCGACCTTCGGCAGGTCCTCCCACAAAACTCTGCGCGCATCCTCGCTGGACGGATCCGAAGAGAACAGAGCCCCGTAATAGGCCCGGGCCTCCGCGCTGATGCCCTCCGGATCCGAGACCAGAGATCCGTCGTCGGCCAGCAGCCCCAAGAGCTGCTTACGGACCCCCCGTCTTTTTTCCAGCGAGTAGAAGAAGGGGGAGCCGCGGTCCAGGTCCCGCAGGAACTGGATCCGCGACCTCACGTACGCGCCTCGGGACCCGACCAGCTGCAGGTCCTTCAGCGCGCCCTTCTTCTCTTCGTACACCTTCCGCAGGGCCGGGTCCTCGACGACTTGACCGAGACGGGACTCCAGGTCGAGCACTTCTTTCTCCAATCGCCCGACCCGGGCCTCCCGCCTCTTGGTCGACCCCTTCGCATACTCCTGACAGAAGACGCGGACGTGAGCCTTGCCCACGTCCCACCATAGCCTCAAGGAGGGGAAGCCTCCCCGCTTCCTTCTCCAGTCGGCCCAGAACCGGCGAAACGAATCCCGGAACCGCGCGTCCTCCAGCAGCAGGTTGTTAAAATGCCAGTACGCGGACACCCCCGCGCGCGCAGCGGAGCGAGCTCCGCCCACACCAGGTGGTGGTCCGTGCACGGCACCGGCCGCATGGAAGCCGCCGGAACGCAGGAGACGTACGCCCGGGAAATGTAAAGGCGGTCGATTCTGGACCTTCCTCCTCCAGACCTCACGCTCGTGAAGGCGCTGGAGTCGGGATGGAGATTTCGCCAGACGTCCACCAAGTCGAAGGACCCGACCAGGTCCCGCAACTTCTCCATCGCCGCCGGGCTTCGCGGGGGACCCGACCGGTCCCGCGCCTCGAGGGTACAATTGAAATCCCCCCCGAGGATTTCGCACTCGCCCACGTCGATGGAGCCCAGAAGAGCGGACACTTCTCCGAAGAAGCGCACTTGCTGCGCACCGGTCCGGGGGGCGTACATGTTCACTAAATGGAGCGGCACGCCTCCCAGGCGAACAGTGACCTGGAGCAAGCGGCCCGGCACGTGCTCCTTGACCCTCAAGATCTCCGGCTGAAAATGCGGGGCCAGCAAGACAGCCACCCCGCAGGAATTGTTGGAGAGGTGACTCATGCTGACCCCTCCTTGCCACTCCAGGAGCCACGTGGCCTCGTCTCCCGGAACGGTGTGGGTTTCTTGCAGGAAGCACACCGCATATTTCCCGTCCCGAAGGACCGAGAAGTTATTGAATCTACGGCGCGCCTCCCTGCTGCCGTTGATGTTGAGGCTGGCTATGGTTATCTTCATCTCAGAAGCATAGTGCAACCTCTACCTAACGGAGGGGAGGGAGGGCGGTCACTGACGACCGCCACTCCCTCAGCAGCCCAGTGTGGAAACTCTTGAGCCGACGCAGCTCGAGCCGGGCAACGTCCTTGTCCGCGCCCATGATTTTAACGGCGGCGCGGACGGACACGACGAGCAGCGCCAGCTCCGACCACTTGTCGAGGGCCAGCCGGATCTTCTTGTGACGACCCTGGCTCACGGCCATAAAATCCCGGAGTTCCCCTACGGGGATGAGGGGAGAGTCGGTGAAGGGCACGAGGGCGTCCATCACCTCGCTGCCGATGGACTCCAAATCTTCCTCGTTGCCCAACACCGAGTCCCCGTCCTCCTCCGGGAGGTCGTCACCGGCGGCCGACCCGTCCGTCACACAGGGTGCAGCGAACGGCTCAGCCGCACCGGCCGGCCCCGCCTCCGTCACGATCCCACCCCCAGGATCGGTGGCAGAGGAGTCCACCCTGGGCTCCTTCAGGGGCGCCGGGACGGGAGGCGGCGGCGGCGGTTCGGGGCCCCCCCCCGCCTCAGGCGCCAGGGCGACCGGAGAAACCGGGGAGAAAATAATCCCAAATTCATCCAGCACGTCCGGCGCCAACAACAGAGACGGAGTCAGGGGGCTTTCCGTCTCCCCGCCACCAACCTCCGACCCAGCGGGCCGGGGACTGCTACACTCCTCCACCAGGTCGAGCAGTCCCTGGGAGATGTCTGGGTTATAAAAGGCGGGCTCGGCTTCAGCCTCTTTGGCCTCGCCCGCCCCAGTCCCCAGGACGCCCGACCCGGCGAGGAGCAACGGTTCCAGAACTACATTTCCCTCCGCGGGTTGTTCCGCGCTCCCCCCCACGGGCAGGGTCTCTTCCCCATCCCCGGGAGGCACAGGTCGGACAGACTCGGCTGTCTCACCCTCCCGAGGGACAGACGACCCCTGCCGATCGCGCGCGACGATGACGGTGGTGGGGTGGGGCGCAGCACCCGCGGCGGGCGACTGCCCCCCTTTTGCGGAGGGACCTTCCTCCTCGCAGTCCTCCTGCTGGGGGCGGAGCTTTCTTTTTAACAAGTTGGGGCCCGGAGAGGGGGAGGCCTCCATGTCTGCTGGGGCCTCCCTCTCTGCCCCCTTCCGACGACTGGGTTTCTTGGGCCCCTCGGGCCCGAGCCCGGCCGCAGGTCTTGATTTAGCTGCCTCAGCAGTTGCGGTCACGGTCACGGGCCCGGGCACGAGGACCCCCCCAGTCTCATGCGTCCCGACCAACTCCGCCATGTACTCGGGCGTGAGTTCGGTCAACTCTGATGTTTCCTCCACGAGGGGATCCGCCCTTAGGTGTTTATTTTTCCTACGCGCCTTCCTTCCCCCCGGACGCTCTCCCTCCTCCCCGCCGGAGGCCGTGGTGGTGTTGGCCTCCGATTTCGACCGCGCATCCGTCGCCGTCGACGCGCGGACAGTATCAGGGGGAGGGGGGGCGGCGGCGCCAACCCTGGCCGCGCCAGGTGTCGTGGCGGCCTTGGAGGCGGGGCAGTTTTTGCGGACGTGCCCCACCTCCTTACAGGCGTAGCACCGCACGCCGTCCGAGGTCCAGAAGACGCGGTGGGCGGTCCCCCCGTGGAGCACCGTGAACGCGCCGTCCGCGTCCTCCTCCCGCGCCAGCCGGACGAAAAGCTGGCGCCGGAAGGAGAAGACGTGCCGAAGGCTGGCTTCCCGGAAGCCGAGCGGGATGGGTGTGATCCCCGACCTCACCTCCCCCAGTTGACGTAGGTGGGGGAGGAGGAGCTCACCCGGAACAAAGGGCGGGACGTTGGAAACCACAATCCTTTGCGCGGTGGCCTCAAGGGGGTCCACCGGCAGGAAGGTCCCGCCCACGGTGAGCCCCTTCTCGATGGCCAGGGACACCGCCCGCTCCGACCCCAGGAAGAACACAGCCTTGCCGTACATTTTAGAGGCGGCGACGATGGCTGAAGGGCCGACAACCCCAGCCATGGCTTTTACGCACGCCTCTATTGTCATATTGGGGTGAGTGTAGCTCTTGACACCATTCTTCCTCGTAAGGAGGGTAAAAGGTGACGGGGTAACAGGAGGACTCGTGGCTGCGGCCGTGGCCGCGGCTGGCACGCTCGCATACGTCCTCGCTGCCCCCGCCACCGACGAAGATGTACTCGCCATAATGGAGGGTTCTTTAAGGGCTACACTCACCCCAAGTCACAGGCCTGAAGGTGTTAATGGCCTCGGTTTTTTTTGTTTTTGTTTCCCCTGGGCAGCGGGAGCTCTTAAATTGAAGGCACACCTCTCCCTTTATATGAATTAATTGGGAGAGGGGCCTTCTCCCCTCTGCTCAATGGGTACTTAATTATAAGTAAATTGAGGTGCCTCTTAGAGAGAGAGGCAGAGAGAGACAAGAGACAAAGAGAGAGAGAGAGAGAGAGGGGGTGGGAAGGAGGGAAGCCGCAAGGGCAGGGTCGCCACTCAGGATGGTGGGTGGGTGGGTGGGTGGGTGGGTGGGTGGGTGTTGGCAGGGGGGTGCACTCTCCGATGTTATAAAAGTCTTTGGTGGTGGTCTTCTGGTGGGGGGAGAAGATGTCTTCACCTGGGATAGCTGGAGATGCCCAGGCTCAGTCCTGCACCAGGTCTTAACGATGCCCAATAAGATTAAATTAATTGGGGACTTCACCTAGGCAGCTCCAGCTGTCCCAGGTCAGGCAATGGAAAGGGGTGTTTAATATGGTGTGTGCGGCCTAGCTTTTACAAAAGCCACACACACACACACACACCCCTTGGATGTTCCGGCCTTCTTCTTGTCTTCTTTCCTCCCCCCACCTACAAAACAAAGTCTCTGGGAGAGTGCCCCAGAATCACACCCACCTGTAGCTGTTCTTTCCTTCCTTCCTCCTTCCAAACAGATGATGGATGTTGTGTTGTTTTCTCCCCTCTCTCCCTCTCCTAAAATGGAGGCCAATTGAGGAGGCAGTGTGGAAAGGCCTCTCCTCTGTTGTTAATGGCCTTGGCCTTCCTATCTTTCTCCTCTCCTCTCCTGTCCTCTCTCTCCAGGCACCTCAGTTGTGGTTGTTGGTGGTGGTCTGCTGTCTGGTCTCCTTCTCCTTCTCCTCTTCCTGGTCACAGAGACCACCACTCTGCTGCTGCTGCTCCTTCGTCAGCCGCTCCGAAAGCTTGTGATTTCAAATAAAACTGTTGGACTATAACCTGGTGTTGATCTTTTTGGTTGGACAAATCAGGTTGGACAAATCAAAATTTACTGTAAATCAATTAAAACTTTAAATGAAACTTAATAAATCAAATCAAAATTTGGAAGTCCGGGGTGACGATGCACTCCAGCCCCCGCGGCGCCCACCGGTCGCGGAAAAACTCAAGCGTGCCGGCGGACACCGCGTGCTCCATCTCCAGGGCCACCCGGGCGCGAACATGGCCGCGGAAGAGAGGCAGGCAATCGGGCCGAACGACCCCCTCGACCGCCCGCTGCCTGGACCAATTAATGGCTTTCTTGGCCAGGCCCAGGAGCAGTCCTACGAGGAGGTCCTCCGACCTACCCGCTCCCCTCCGCACCGGGTGACCGTAGATCAGGAGCGTGGGGCTGAAGTGCAACCAGAAATTGAGGAGCAGCCCCTTCAAATAATGAAAGAGGGGCTGCAACCTCTCACACTCAATATAAATGTGATAGACGGACTCCTCTAGGCCGCAGAAATGACAAGCAGCCTGGGAGTCCGTAAACCTACTTAAAATCCTATTGCACGGGACTGCTCCGTGCAACACCCTCCAGGCCAAGTCCCCAATAGAACAAGGGAAGACTCCCGCGTAGAGAGCCTTCCAATGGGGACCTTCGCCTCCGCCGGACGGCAGGATGGTACGCCAAGGCGTGTCCGGACGGCAGACGAAGATGGCAAAGTGGAGAGTGTGCAGGAGCAGCCCGTACAGGAAACGCCTCCGTGCGGATTGAAAGGGCACGGAGGGCATTTCTCCGAGAAGGCTCAAGTGGTGAGGCGGCGGCTCCCGAGGGAGGATTCGGGGCCGGGCGCCGATAAGGAATTCCGTCCGAACGGGGGTCAGTTCGGACGGGATCGCCCCACGTGCTTGAGCTTCCTCGACACACCTAGTGGAGACGGGGCCCAGTGCCACTTTTAGCGACTCGATGGCTTTGACCGCGAGCCGGACGTTGACCCAGGACATGCGCCTCGCCAACTCCTCCGGCGCCATCCAGCCCGCTCCTCCGCCATCGAGCAGGTCCCCGACTCTGGTCACCTTACCGGGCACAGCCCTGCCCTCCGCCAGCCAGCCGAACCCGCGGTCGTGGAGGTGCGGATTCCTGAACAGCGGCTCCCGAAGGACGGCCGCCGCTCCTGACGGGGGAGAACTGCGCTCGGAGGCGACGCTGTTCCAAACCCATAGCAGTTCCTGGTAGAAGACAGGCAGCTCCCGCAGGCTGGCACGCGTGCCACCCACTCTCACAAACAGGAGCTGCGTGTCGTAATTGAGGCCGTGCAGCTGGCGGAAGAAATACGTCGCCAGCGCACGCCACCTAGGAGGATTCTCCACGTACAGGTATCTCTGCAGCGTCTGAAGACGGAAAGTCGCCGCCTGGGTGCGGAGGCACACCAGCGCCTGACCGCCCTCCCTAAGCGGGAGACTCAAAACCGCGGCAGAGACCCAGTGCTTCCTTTTGTCCCAGAAGAAGTCGACGAGCTTCTTCTGCATCTTGGCGACAAACGCAGGGGGAGGGATCAAAGTGACCAACCGGTACCACAACATGGCGGCCACCAGCTGGTTTATGACCAGCGCTCGACCCCTGTAGGACAACACTCGGAGCAGTCCTGTCCAGCGCCCTAGGCGAGCGGTGACTTTGGCCTCCAGCTCTTGCCAGTTCGCCGGCCAGGCGTCCTCGGCCGGGCTGAGGTAGACTCCCAGGTAGAGGAGGTGCGTGGTGCTCCAGGCGAAAGGCCCGAACTCCTCCGGCAGGGAGTCCACCCGCCATGGGCCCACCAGGAGTCCAGAACATTTCTCCCAGTTGATCTTGGCGGAGGATGCGTCCGAGTAAATCTGCTGGCATTCTCGCATCCTCCGCAAGTCGACGGGATCCGTGACCGCGAGGAGCACGTCATCGGCGTAAGCCGAGAGGACCACCTCCACGCCCGGCCCTTGCAGAGCCAGTCCCGTCAACCTCTTCCGCAAGAGGCGCAGGAAAGGCTCCACGCAAACGGCGTATAACTGACCGGACATGGGGCATCCCTGACGCACCCCCCTCCCGAAGCGAAGGGGCGCCGTCAAAGACCCGTTAACTTTAATCAGACACTCCGCGGCGGCGTACAGAAGTCGGATCCGGGCGACGAAATGCGTCCCGAACCCGAATGCGCGCAGAGTCCCGAAAAGATACTCGTGATCCACCCTGTCGAACGCCTTCTCCTGATCCAGGGAAAGGAAGGCGACCGACAGACCAGCCCTCTGGGAATGGTGGACCAGGTCCCGGACCAGATGGATGTTATCGTGGATACTCCGGCCCGGGACCGTGTAGGACTGGTCGGGGTGGATCATGCGGGCCAGCACGGTGCCAAGGCGAGCAGACATAGCCCTGGCGAAAATTTTGTAGTCCGTGCTGAGGAGGGAGACCAGGCGCCAGTTCTTAAGTAGGCGGAGATCGCCCTTCTTGGGCAGCAGGACGATGACCGCCCTGCGCCAAGAGAGGGGCATCTCCCCGGTCGCCAGACTTTCCCCCAGGACCCGCGCGTAGTCGTCCCCCAAGACGTCCCAGAACGCCCTGTGGAACTCCACGGTCAGCCCGTCCAGCCCCGGGGACTTGCCCCTCGAGAGCTGGCGCAGGGCGCCGGTCAGCTCCGCCAGGCTTAGCGGAGCTTCTAAATTCTCGGCGCCCTCCGGGCCGACCTTCGGCAGGTCCTCCCACAAAACTCTGCGCGCATCCTCGCTGGACGGATCCGAAGAGAACAGAGCCCCGTAATAGGCCCGGGCCTCCGCGCTGATGCCCTCCGGATCCGAGACCAGAGATCCGTCGTCGGCCAGCAGCCCCAAGAGCTGCTTACGGACCCCCCGTCTTTTTTCCAGCGAGTAGAAGAAGGGGGAGCCGCGGTCCAGGTCCCGCAGGAACTGGATCCGCGACCTCACGTACGCGCCTCGGGACCCGACCAGCTGCAGGTCCTTCAGCGCGCCCTTCTTCTCTTCGTACACCTTCCGCAGGGCCGGGTCCTCGACGACTTGACCGAGACGGGACTCCAGGTCGAGCACTTCTTTCTCCAATCGCCCGACCCGGGCCTCCCGCCTCTTGGTCGACCCCTTCGCGTACTCCTGACAGAAGACGCGGACGTGAGCCTTGCCCACGTCCCACCATAGCCTCAAGGAGGGGAAGCCTCCCCGCTTCCTCCTCCAGTCGGCCCAGAACCGGCGAAACGAATCCCGGAACCGCGCGTCCTCCAGCAGCAGGTTGTTAAAATGCCAGTACGCGGACCCCCCCCGCGCGCGCAGCGGAGCGAGCTCCGCCCACACCAGGTGGTGGTCCGTGCACGGCACCGGCCGCATGGAAGCCGCCGGAACGCAGGAGACGTACGCCCGGGAAATGTAAAGGCGGTCGATTCTGGACCTTCCTCCTCCAGACCTCACGCTCGTGAAGGCGCTGGAGTCGGGATGGAGATTTCGCCAGACGTCCACCAAGTCGAAGGACCCGACCAGGTCCCGCAACTTCTCCATCGCCGCCGGGCTTCGCGGGGGACCCGACCGGTCCCGTGCCTCGAGGGTACAATTTAAATCCCCCCCGATGATGACGCACTCGCCCACGTCGATGGAGCCCAGAAGAGCGGTCACTTCTCCGAAGAAGCGCACTTGCTGCGCACCGGTCCGGGGGGCGTACACGTTCACTAAATGGAGCGGCACGCCTCCCAGGCGAACAGTGACCTGGAGCAAGCGGCCCGGCACGTGCTCCTTGACCCTCAAGATCTCCGGCTGAAAATGCGGGGCCAGCAAGACAGCCACCCCGCAGGAATTGTTGGAGAGGTGACTCATGCTGACCCCTCCTTGCCACTCCAGGAGCCACGTGGCCTCGTCTCCCGGAACGGTGTGGGTTTCTTGCAGGAAGCACACCGCATATTTCCCGTCCCGAAGGACCGAGAAGTTATTGAATCTACGGCGCGCCTCCCTGCTGCCGTTGATGTTGAGGCTGGCTATGGTTATCTTCATCTCAGAAGCATAGTGCAACCTCTACCTAACGGAGGGGAGGGAGGGCGGTCACTGACGACCGCCACTCCCTCAGCAGCCAGTGTGGAAACTCTTGAGCCGACGCAGCTCGAGCCGGGCAACGTCCTTGTCCGCGCCCATGATTTTAACGGCGGCGCGGACGGACACGACGAGCAGCGCCAGCTCCGACCACTTGTCGAGGGCCAGCCGGATCTTCTTGTGACGACCCTGGCTCACGGCCATAAAATCCCGGAGTTCCCCTACGGGGATGAGGGGAGAGTCGGTGAAGGGCACGAGGGCGTCCATCACCTCGCTGCCGATGGACTCCAAATCTTCCTCGTTGCCCAACACCGAGTCCCCGTCCTCCTCCGGGAGGTCGTCACCGGCGGCCGACCCGTCCGTCACACAGGGTGCAGCGAACGGCTCAGCCGCACCGGCCGGCCCCGCCTCCGTCACGATCCCACCCCCAGGATCGGTGGCAGAGGAGTCCACCCTGGGCTCCTTCAGGGGCGCCGGGACGGGAGGCGGCGGCGGCGGTTCGGGGCCCCCCCCCGCCTCAGGCGCCAGGGCGACCGGAGAAACCGGGGAGAAAATAATCCCAAATTCCTCCAGCACGTCCGGCGCCAACAACAGAGACGGAGTCAGGGGGCTTTCCGTCTCCCCGCCACCAACCTCCGACCCAGCGGGCCGGGGACTGCTACACTCCTCCACCAGGTCGAGCAGTCCCTGGGAGATGTCTGGGTTATAAAAGGCGGGCTCGGCTTCAGCCTCTTTGGCCTCGCCCGCCCCAGTCCCCAGGACGCCCGACCCGGCGAGGAGCAACGGTTCCAGAACTACATTTCCCTCCGCGGGTTGTTCCGCGCTCCCCCCCCACGGGCAGGGTCTCTTCCCCATCCCCGGGAGGCACAGGTCGGACAGACTCGGCTGTCTCACCCTCCCGAGGGACAGACGACCCCTGCCGATCGCGCGCGACGATGACGGTGGTGGGGTGGGGCGCAGCACCCGCGGCGGGCGACTGCCCCCCTTTTGCGGAGGGACCTTCCTCCTCGCAGTCCTCCTGCTGGGGGCGGAGCTTTCTTTTTAACAAGTTGGGGCCCGGAGAGGGGGAGGCCTCCATGTCTGCTGGGGCCTCCCTCTCTGCCCCCTTCCGACGACTGGGTTTCTTGGGCCCCTCGGGCCCGAGCCCGGCCGCAGGTCTTGATTTAGCTGCCTCAGCAGTTGCGGTCACGGTCACGGGCCCGGGCACGAGGACCCCCCCAGTCTCATGCGTCCCGACCAACTCCGCCATGTACTCGGGCGTGAGTTCGGTCAACTCTGATGTTTCCTCCACGTGGGGATCCGCCCTTAGGTGTTTATTTTTCCTACGCGCCTTCCTTCCCCCCGGACGCTCTCCCTCCTCCCCGCCGGAGGCCGTGGTGGTGTTGGCCTCCCAATTTCGACCGCGCATCCGTCGCCGTCGACGCGCGGACAGTATCAGGGGGAGGGGGGGCGGCGGCGCCAACCCTGGCCGCGCCAGGTGTCGTGGCGGCCTTGGAGGCGGGGCAGTTTTTGCGGACGTGCCCCACCTCCTTACAGGCGTAGCACCGCACGCCGTCCGAGGTCCAGAAGACGCGGTGGGCGGTCCCCCCGTGGAGCACCGTGAACGCGCCGTCCGCGTCCTCCTCCCGCGCCAGCCGGACGAAAAGCTGGCGCCGGAAGGAGAAGACGTGCCGAAGGCTGGCTTCCCGGAAGCCGAGCGGGATGGGTGTGATCCCCGACCTCACCTCCCCCAGTTGACGTAGGTGGGGGAGGAGGAGCTCACCCGGAACAAAGGGCGGGACGTTGGAAACCACAATCCTTTGCGCGGTGGCCTCAAGGGGGTCCACCGGCAGGAAGGTCCCGCCCACGGTGAGCCCCTTCTCGATGGCCAGGGACACCGCCCGCTCCGACCCCAGGAAGAACACAGCCTTGCCGTACATTTTAGAGGCGGCGACGATGGCTGAAGGGCCGACAACCCCAGCCATGGCTTTTACGCACGCCTCTATTGTCATATTGGGGTGAGTGTAGCTCTTGACCCCATTCTTCCTCGTAAGGAGGGTAAAAGGTGACGGGGTAACAGGAGGACTCGTGGCTGCGGCCGTGGCCGCGGCTGCCACGCTCGCATACGTCCTCGCTGCCCCCGCCACCGACGAAGATGTACTCGCCATAATGGAGGGTTCTTTAAGGGCTACACTCACCCCAAGTCACAGGCCTGAAGGTGTTAATGGCCTCGGTTTTTTTTGTTTTTGTTTCCCCTGAGCAGCGGGAGCTCTTAAATTGAAGGCACACCTCTCCCTTTATATGAATTAATTGGGAGAGGGGCCTTCTCCCCTCTGCTCAATGGGTACTTAATTATAAGTAAATTGAGGTGCCTCTTAGAGAGAGAGGCAGAGAGAGACAAGAGACAAAGAGAGAGAGAGAGAGAGAGGGGGTGGGAAGGAGGGAAGCCGCAAGGGCAGGGTCGCCACTCAGGATGGTGGGTGGGTGGGTGTTGGCAGGGGGGTGCACTCTCCGATGTTATAAAAGTCTTTGGTGGTGGTCTTCTGGTGGGGGGAGAAGATGTCTTCACCTGGGATAGCTGGAGATGCCCAGGCTCAGTCCTGCACCAGGTCTTAACGATGCCCAATAAGATTAAATTAATTGGGGACTTCACCTAGGCAGCTCCAGCTGTCCCAGGTCAGGCAATGGAAAGGGGTGTTTAATATGGTGTGTGCGGCCTAGCTTTTACAAAAGCCACACACACACACACACACCCCTTGGATGTTCCGGCCTTCTTCTTGTCTTCTTTCCTCCCCCCACCTACAAAACAAAGTCTCTGGGAGAGTGCCCCAGAATCACACCCACCTGTAGCTGTTCTTTCCTTCCTTCCTCCTTCCAAACAGATGATGGATGTTGTGTTGTTTTCTCCCCTCTCTCCCTCTCCTAAAATGGAGGCCAATTGAGGAGGCAGTGTGGAAAGGCCTCTCCTCTGTTGTTAATGGCCTTGGCCTTCCTATCTTTCTCCTCTCCTCTCCTGTCCTCTCTCTCCAGGCACCTCAGTTGTGGTTGTTGGTGGTGGTCTGCTGTCTGGTCTCCTTCTCCTTCTCCTCTTCCTGGTCACAGAGACCACCACTCTGCTGCTGCTGCTCCTTCGTCAGCCGCTCCGAAAGCTTGTGATTTCAAATAAAACTGTTGGACTATAACCTGGTGTTGATCTTTTTGGTTGGACAAATCAGGTTGGACAAATCAAAATTTACTGTAAATCAATTAAAACTTTAAATGAAACTTAATAAATCAAATCAAAATTTGGAAGTCCGGGGTGACGATGCACTCCAGCCCCCGCGGCGCCCACCGGTCGCGGAAAAACTCAAGCGTGCCGGCGGACACCGCGTGCTCCATCTCCAGGGCCACCCGGGCGCGAACATGGCCGCGGAAGAGAGGCAGGCAATCGGGCCGAACGACCCCTCGACCGCCCGCTGCCTGGACCAATTAATGGCTTTCTTGGCCAGGCCCAGGAGCAGTCCTACGAGGAGGTCCTCCGACCTACCCGCTCCCCTCCGCACCGGGTGACCGTAGATCAGGAGCGTGGGGCTGAAGTGCAACCAGAAATTGAGGAGCAGCCCCTTCAAATAATGAAAGAGGGGCTGCAACCTCTCACACTCAATATAAATGTGATAGACGGACTCCTCTAGGCCGCAGAAATGACAAGCAGCCTGGGAGTCCGTAAACCTACTTAAAATCCTATTGCACGGGACTGCTCCGTGCAACACCCTCCAGGCCAAGTCCCCAATAGAACAAGGGAAGACTCCCGCGTAGAGAGCCTTCCAATGGGGACCTTCGCCTCCGCCGGACGGCAGGATGGTACGCCAAGGCGTGTCCGGACGGCAGACGAAGATGGCAAAGTGGAGAGTGTGCAGGAGCAGCCCGTACAGGAAACGCCTCCGTGCGGATTGAAAGGGCACGGAGGGCATTTCCTCCGAGAAGGCTCAAGTGGTGAGGCGGCGGCTCCCGAGGGGAGGATTCGGGGCCGGGCGCCGATAAGGAATTCCGTCCGAACGGGGGTCAGTTCGGACGGGATCGCCCCACGTGCTTGAGCCTCCTCGACACACCTAGTGGAGACGGGGCCCAGTGCCACTTTTAGCGACTCGATGGCTTTGACCGCGAGCCGGACGTTGACCCAGGACATGCGCCTCGCCAACTCCTCCGGCGCCATCCAGCCCGCTCCTCCGCCATCGAGCAGGTCCCCGACTCTGGTCACCTTACCGGGCACAGCCCTGCCCTCCGCCAGCCAGCCGAACCCGCGGTCGTGGAGGTGCGGATTCCTGAACAGCGGCTCCCGAAGGACGGCCGCCGCTCCTGACGGGGGAGAACTGCGCTCGGAGGCGACGCTGTTCCAAACCCATAGCAGTTCCTGGTAGAAGACAGGCAGCTCCCGCAGGCTGGCACGTGTGCCACCCACTCTCACAAACAGGAGCTGCGTGTCGTAATTGAGGCCGTGCAGCTGGCGGAAGAAATACGTCGCCAGCGCACGCCACCTAGGAGGATTCTCCACGTACAGGTATCTCTGCAGCGTCTGAAGACGGAAAGTCGCCGCCTGGGTGCGGAGGCACACCAGCGCCTGACCCGCCCTCCCTAAGCGGGAGACTCAAAACCGCGGCAGAGACCCAGTGCTTCCTTTTGTCCCAGAAGAAGTCGACGAGCTTCTTCTGCATCTTGGCAACAAACGCAGGGGGAGGGATCAAAGTGACCAACCGGGTACCACAACATGGCGGCCACCAGCTGGTTTATGACCAGCGCTCGACCCCTGTAGGACAACACTCGGAGCAGTCCTGTCCAGCGCCCTAGGCGAGCGGTGACTTTGGCCTCCAGCTCTTGCCAGTTCGCCGGCCAGGCGTCCTCGGCCGGGCTGAGGTAGACTCCCAGGTAGAGGAGGTGCGTGGTGCTCCAGGCGAAAGGCCCGAACTCCTCCGGCAGGGAGTCCACCCGCCATGGGCCCACCAGGAGTCCAGAACATTTCTCCCAGTTGATCTTGGCGGAGGATGCGTCCGAGTAAATCTGCTGGCATTCTCGCATCCTCCGCAAGTCGACGGGATCCGTGACCGCGAGGAGCACGTCATCGGCGTAAGCCGAGAGGACCACCTCCACGCCCGGCCCTTGCAGAGCCAGTCCCGTCAACCTCTTCCGCAAGAGGCGCAGGAAAGGCTCCACGCAAACGGCGTATAACATGGGGCATCCCTGACGCACCCCCCTCCCGAAGCGAAGGGGCGCTGTCAAAGACCCGTTAACTTTAATCAGACACTCCGCGGCGGCGCACAGAAGTCGGATCCGGGCGACGAAATGCGTCCCGAACCCGAATGCGCGCAGAGTCCCGAAAAGATACTCGTGATCCACCCTGTCGAACGCCTTCTCCTGATCCAGGGAAAGGAAGGCGACCGACAGACCAGCCCTCTGGGAATGGTGGACCAGGTCCCGGACCAGATGGATGTTATCGTGGATACTCCGGCCCGGGACCGTGTAGGACTGGTCGGGGTGGATCATGCGGGCCAGCACGGTGCCAAGGCGAGCAGACATAGCCCTGGCGAAAATTTTGTAGTCCGTGCTGAGGAGGGAGACCGGGCGCCAGTTCTTAAGTAGGCGGAGATCGCCCTTCTTGGGCAGCAGGACGATGACCGCCCTGCGCCAAGAGAGGGGCATCTCCCCGGTCGCCAGACTTTCCCCCAGGACCCGCGCGTAGTCGTCCCCCAAGACGTCCCAGAACGCCTGTGGAACTCCACGGTCCAGCCCGTCCAGCCCCGGGGACTTGCCCCTCGAGAGCTGGCGCAGGGCGCCGGTCAGCTCCGCCAGGCTTAGCGGAGCTTCTAAATTCTCGGCGCCCTCCGGGCCGACCTTCGACAGGTCCTCCCACAAAACTCTGCGCGCATCCTCGCTGGACGGATCCGAAGAGAACAGAGCCCCGTAATAGGCCCGGGCCTCCGCGCTGATGCCCTCCGGATCCGAGACCAGAGATCGTCGTCGGCCAGCAGCCCCCAAGAGCTGCTTACGGACCCCCCGTCTTTTTTCCAGCGAGTAGAAGAAGGGGGAGCCGCGGTCCAGGTCCCGCAGGAACTGGATCCGCGACCTCACGTACGCGCCTCGGGACCCGACCAGCTGCAGGTCCTTCAGCGCGTCCTTCTTCTCTTCGTACACCTTCCGCAGGGCCGGGTCCTCGACGACTTGACCGAGACGGGACTCCAGGTCGAGCACTTCTTTCTCCAATCGCCCGACCCGGGCCTCCCGCCTCTTGGTCGACCCCTTCGCGTACTCCTGACAGAAGACGCGGACGTGAGCCTTGCCCACGTCCCACCATAGCCTCAAGGAGGGGAAGCCTCCCCGCTTCCTTCTCCAGTCGGCCCAGAACCGGCGAAACGAATCCCGGAACCCGCGCGTCCTCCAGCAGCAGGTTGTTAAAAATGCCAGTACGCGGACCCCCCCCCGCGCGCGCAGCGGAGCGAGCTCCGCCCACACCAGGGTGGTGGTCCGTGCACGGCACCGGCCGCATGGAAGCCGCCGAACGCAGGAGACGTACGCCCGGGAAATGTAAAGGCGGTCGATTCTGGACCTTCCTCCTCCAGACCTCATCAGCCTCGAGAAGGCGCTGGAGTCGGGATGGAGATTTCGCCAGACGTCCACCAAGTCGAAAGGACCCGACCAGGTCCCGCAACTTCTCCATCGCCGCCGGGCTTCGCGGGGGACCGACCGGTCGCCGCGCCTCGAGGGTACAATTGAAATCCCCCCCCGAGGATTGACTCCACTCGCCCACTGTCGATGGAGCCCAGAAGAGGCGGACACTTCTCCGAAGAAGCGCAGTTGCTGCGCCACCGGTCCGGGGGCGTACACGTTCACTAAATGGAGCGGCACGCCTCCCAGGGCGAACAGTGACCTGGAGCAAGCGGCCCGGCAACGTGCTCCTTGACCCTCAAGATCTCCGGCTGAAAATGCGGGCCAGCAAGACAGCCACCGCCGCAGGAATTGTTGGAGAGGTGACTCATGTGCCCCCACCTTGCCACTCCAGGAGCCACGTTGGCCTCGTCTCCCGGAACGGTGTGGGTTTCTTGCAGGAAGCACACCGCATATTTTCCCGTCCACGAAGGACCGAGAAGTTATTGAATCTACGGCGCGCCTCCCTGCTGCCGTTGATGTTGAGGCTGGCTATGGTTATCTTCATCTCAGAAGCATAGTGCAACCTCTTCCTAACGGAGGGGAGGGAGGGCGGTCACTGACGACCGCCACTCCCTCAGCAGCCCAGTGTGGAAACTCTTGAGCCGGACGCAGCTCGAGCCGGGCCTCGTCCTTGTCCGCTGCCCATTGATTTGAACGGTGGCGCGGACGGACACCGACGAGCAGCGCCAGCTCCGACCACTTGTCGAGGGCCAGCCGGATCTTCTTGTGACGACCCCTGGCTCACGGCCATTAAATCCCGGAGTTCCTACTGGGGATGAGGGGGAGAGTCGGTGAAGGGCACAGAGGGCGTCCATCGCCTCGCTGCTGATGGACTCCAAATCTTCCTCAGCCCCCCACCGAGTCCCGTCCTCCTCCGGGAGGTCGTCACCGGCGGCCGACCAGTCCGTCGCCAGGGTGCAGCGAACGGCTCGGCCGCACCGGCCGGGCCCCGCCTCCGTCACGATCCCACCCCCAGGATCGGTGGCAGAGGAGTCCACCCTGGGCTCCTTCAGGGGCGCCGGGCGGGAGGCGGCGGCGGCGGTTCGGGGCCCCCCCCCCCGCCTCAGGCGCCGGGGCGACCGGAGAAACCGGGGAGGAAATAATCCCAAATTCCTCCAGCACGTCGGCGCCAACAACAGAGACGGAGTCAGGGGGCTTTCCGTCTCCCCGCCACCAACCTCCGACCCAGCGGGCTGGGGATTGCTACACTCCTCCACCAGTGTCGAGCAGTCCCTGGGAGATGTCTGGGTTATAAAAGAGGGGCTCGGCTTCAGCCCTTTGGCCTCGACCGCCCCAGTCCCAGGAACCACGACCCGGCGAGGAGCAACGGTTCAGGTTCTACATTTCCTTCCGCGGGTTGTTCCGCGCCCCCCCCCACGGGCAGGGTCTCTTCCCCATCCCCGGGAGGCACAGGTCGGGGCAGACTCTGCTGTCTCACCCTCCGAGGGACAGACGACCCCTGCCGACGCGCGCGACAATGACGGTGGTGGGGTGTAGGGCGCAGCAACAGCGGCGGGCGACTGCCCCCCTTTTGCGGAGGGACCTGTTCATCCTAGCAGTCCTCCTGATGGGGGCGGGAGCTTTCTTTTTAACAAATTGGGGCCCGGGAGGGGGAGGCCTCCATGTCTGCTGGGGCCTCCCTCTCTGC
Source organism: Squalus acanthias (assembly GCA_030390025.1). Taxonomy (NCBI): domain Eukaryota; kingdom Metazoa; phylum Chordata; class Chondrichthyes; order Squaliformes; family Squalidae; genus Squalus; species Squalus acanthias. The sequence continues at coordinate 223 of JASTWF010002637.1, read as the reverse complement.
ACCTTCCGACACGACTGAGTGTTTCTTGGGCCCCTCGGGCCGAGGCCCGGCGAGGTCTTGATTTAGCTGCTCGGCAAGTTGCGGTCCGGTCACGGGCCCGGGCACGAGGACCCCCCCAGTCTCATGCGTCCCGACCAACTCCGCGATGTACTCGGGCGTGAGTTCGGTCCAATTCCGATGTTTCCTCCGCGAGGGGATCCGCCCTTAGGTGTTTTAGTTTTCC
>JASTWF010002636.1:0-19841 GCA_030390025.1 Squalus acanthias | reverse complement strand
TTAGTGCAACACCTCTGCTGCCAAGCGCTGTTATTAAACTGCACAATAGAAGCGGCATTTATTAAAAACAAAGCGATTCGGTGCTTAATTGCAACCCAGAAGCATGAACTAAACGTGTTGTTTTGCCTTATTTGAACCTTGCTCCAGACTCTGAATCCTTACTTTACCCATCCCTGGAATTTAGAAAGTTAAGGGGTGATTTGATCGAAGTTTTCAAGATATTAAGGGGAACAGATAGGGTAGAGAAACTATTTCCGCTGGTTGGAGAGTCTGGGACTCGGAGGCATAGTCTAAAAATTATTGCCAGGCTTTTCAGGAGTGAAATTACGAAACACTTCTACACACAAAGAGTATAGAAGTTTGAAATCTCTTCCACAACCGCAATTGCTGCTGGGTCAGTTGATAATTTTAAACCTGAGATTGATAGATTTTCGTTAACCAAAGATATTAAGCGATATGGGCCAAAGGCGGGTGTCTGGAGTTAGGTCGCAGATCAGCCATGATCTCATTGAATGGTGGAACAGGCTCGAGGGGCTGAATGGCCTCTTCCTGTTCCTATCCTGAACTAATGGGGCTGATTTTAAGAGCCCCCGCCTGGTGTAACCGGAGTGAGAGTCGCCTGGAAATGGCACTAAAGTTTACACTGGAGCTTCAGCCATCGCCACCTTGGGTAGGGTCCTGAGATGGGCAGCGGGAACGCCCGCCTGTTTCAGGGGGAAACAACGTCATTTACAAACCGGGGTCCCGTGAAGTACAGAGGACCCGGATTGTAATTTTCAGATACAAATGGGCGGAGTGTGGGCGCGTTGAGCGACCGAACCAGCTGCTCTTCAAACACCCGCTGGAGGCCGCTCTGAAATCAGACAAAGTTTCTTTAATTTTTTTTTACAGATCTCTCTCTCTGTCGCTCCTAAAATCTAGAGATTAAAAAAACATATTCCTGACATCATTTAACCATTACTTTCTGATTTACTTCATTTTGTTCACAAATATTTTCAACCTTCCTCGTGTTCCGCCCCCTTCAAGTACGTTTCTTATTCTTTTTTCATAGAAGTGCGAACATTCCATGTTGAAAGTTTCTTCTGGATTTTTTTATTCGTTCCTGGGATGTGGGGGTCGCTGGCAAGGCCAGCATTTACTGCCCATCCCTAATTGCCCTGAAGAAGGTGTTGCTGAGCCGCCTTCTTCAAACGCTGCAGTCTGTGTGGTGAAGGTTCTCCCACAGTGTTGTTCGGGAGGGAGTTCCAGGATTTTGACACAGCGACAATGAAGGAACGGCCGATATATTTCCAAGTCAGGATGGTGTGTAACTTGGAGGGGAACTTGGAGGTGGTGGTGTTCCCATGCGCCTCTGCCGTTGTCCTTCTCGGCAGTAGAGCTCACGGGTTTGGGAGGTGCTGTTGAAGAGGCCTTGGCGAGTTGCTGCAAAGTATCTTGTAGATGGTACACACAGCAGTCACAGTGCGCTGGTGGTGGAGGGAGTTTTAGGTGGTGGATGGGGTGTCAATCAAGCGGGCTGCTTTGTCCTGGATGGTGTCGAGCTTCTTGAGTGTTGTTGGAGCTGCACTCATCCAGGCAAGTGGAGAGTTTTCCATCACACTCCTGACTTGTGCCTTGTAGGTGGTGGAAAGGCTTTGGGGAGTCAGGAGGTGATCGAAAGTGATTTGACCAAATCAGTTGTGAATATCCTTGTGCATTATTTTATTTAGGTTTCAGCCATGAAACAACCCACTGTGACAGGTTAATGATTTAGATCAGTGTTTCTTACCAATGAATTGAATAAATTGGTCGATTGCTTTGAAAAAGTTGTGATTATTTGATTGTTGCATTATATAATTCATGAATCAGATATTACATGCTTCCATTTCATTTATTTTCTTATTTGAAGTCAGTATGAATAATATTTACATTCTTGTACTCTTGTCAGGTATTCTTAAGATGAGCTCACTTATTGAGAATTTTACGGGTTAAGTAAGAAAACAGGAAAGGCCCTCCGTACCAGGGTTGAGAATGTCCATTACAGGTCTCCACACTCTATACTGGATGGGTCCTTTAAATGCTCCCAGAGACAGGCTGCCTTCTGCTATGTTTGGCTGATAGTCATCTTCAATAATAATGTAAATATGAAATATTTTACAGCAGAAAATAAAACAAGCTCTTCAATATCCTACTTTATAATGTTGTTCAGTTATTTTTGGAGAGCGTGTTGTACCTCTGCTCCTCGGGCGTACTCTCCTGAAATAGACAGAAACACAAATGTTAACACACAGCAGACCGCTGGCAGAGCTCAAACAGACTAAACAAGGCTCGACTTTGCAGCATGAAAGAGCTCGAGAGTCAATAGTAAAGTGTGGAGCAACTCGCTGATCTCAGCTGCCAAAAACCTGAAGGAAAAGCTTTGGGCCTTTGAGAGCAGCGGACGAGAACTAATGGAAGGAAACGATTGTAAAGCTAATTAGCAAAGGCGAGTGGATAGTATTGGACTAATTGAGTCAAATTTAGTGACGTGGATGGCCTGGTACTCAATATTAAGGGCGAGTCACTGGGGAGCTGTGATAGAGATTGTTGCAAACAGGTACAGGGTCAGCAAGAAACAGAAATAAGTGCTGGAGGAAACCGAGCACACAAGATAATAGAGGATGCACCGACGGCAGGAAGAACGCTTGTAAAGACACTGAGAAAGACACAACAATGTGCAGATACAGGAACATAGGAAGAGGAGTCGGCCATTCAGCCCCTCGAGCCTGTTCCACCATTCAATTAGATCAAGCACTAACTCCTAATGCAGAAAACCAAGTCATGGAGGAAGAAGTAGTTCAGAAGCCAGAGGACACGGTTAGGACAAAGATGCAGTTGCTGAGGTGCAGGGAGATTCTGGCTGTAGGGAGGTGATTAGTGATGAGTGCGGTAATGATGATGATTTGGTTACCTAGAGATAGGTCTGTGCACATTGAAGATAAATGACAAAACGTACTGGAGGAGCAGGAAGGGCTAAATGGCAATGTAAGAAATCATGTAAGGGCTCTGAAACCTCCCATGTAAGGATGGCCGAGAAAATCAAGGTAATTTCCTTTGTTATACTTCCTGTTTATGGTGAAAAAGATGTTTGCAAAGAAAATCGCGAATATGAATAACTGTCTGTCAATCTGCTGGGAAAATAATACTGCGACTTTGAAAAGTAAACGGCGTTCTCCTTGTGATAACAAAGGGAGCGAGATGGCCAAATAATAACAATGGAACTGGTCAGGAACGTTGAAGTAGCTGCAAGAAGCATTTACATTGGATAGGAGGGAGAAGGCCAGGAGGAAATGTGATCCCACATGACATTGATTAAAGAGTGGAATCTAGACAGCAGGTGGGTGATATACAAGAACCAGGTAACATTAACAAGGGTAAACTAGGGGCCAAAAGATGGGAACATCTACAGTAAGCTGTATAGACGTGAATGCTGAATGCATTAGGAATCAGCAATTCTGAGTCGAGGTTACTGTAGCACTCGGGAACTACAGTGTTGTGGGAATATTATAAACATGGCTGACTGCAGAGGATGGTGCACAGGAACAGGAGGAGGACATTCAGCCCTTCGAGCCTGTTCCAACATTCAGTTCGATCATGGCTGATCAGTACTTCAACTGCATTAACCTTCGCTGCGCTAAGGAGAACAATCCCAGCTTCTGCAATCTCTCCACATATCTGAAGTCCCTCATTCCTACCATCATCCTAGTAAACCTCCTTCTGACCCTCTCCAAGAGCTTGACATCCTTCCTAAAGTGTGGTTCCCAGAATTCTACACAATACTCCAGCTGAGGCCTAACCAGTGATTTGTAAAGGTTTAGCATGACTTCCTTGTTTTGAATCCAATGCCCCCATTTACAAAGTCAAGTATCCCACAAGCTTTCTTGACTGCCTTATTAACTTGCCCGGCCACCTTCAGAGATTTGTGAACATGCACCCCAGGTCCCTCTGCGCTTCCACAACCCTCACAATAGAACCATTTAGATTATACTGCCTCTCCATGTTGTTCCTCCCAAAGTGCACCACTTCACACTGACTGCATTAAATTGTATCGGTCATGTGTCTGCCCATTTCACCAGTCTGCCTTTGTCCTCCTGAAGTCTGCTACTATCCTGCTCACTATTCACTACATTGCCAAGTTTTGTATCATCCGCAAACTTCAAAATTGTAATTTCTATACCCGAGTTCAGGTTATTTATATACAAGAAAAGCTTATCGTGAATTGTCGTGGATTTCTCACAGATTGGTCTCCTTTCTGAATAAAATATCATCTTTTCCTCATTCAGTTCTTCAACCAAGTTCCACTCTTTTCATTCAAAATATTGCGCTTTCGAAAATTCAGAGTCGACGAGGGTCTGCAATTGATTCGACTGTTCCTTTGAAGACAAAAAGAATTTTTTCAAGAAGGAAGCAAAACTATCGCAGGTCACAAGCACATTGATCACCATGCTGAATAAACGCTGAGCCACGCTGCTGAAAATGCACAGGGATAGAGTTCTGTTATCCGGGCATGGGGTGCATCACACGCTACCCGTCCAGGCACAGCCCACAACGGCCCACTGAGAATTCACCTTCATTTCACAGATGCTCTCTTGTTGCTTAAACTCAAAATCCTCAAAAATGGTTTTCTTCTGCTTCAGAGAATGTAGGATTGTGTTCATTTTCTCCTGGAATTGAAATTAAAGAGTTCTGAAGATAATTGGCAAAAAATCCAGGGGAGAAATGAGGGGAAACATTTTTCCGCAGCGAGTTATGGTGATCTGGAATGCACTGCCTGAAAGGGCAGTGGAAGCAGATTCAATAGTAACTTTCAAAGGGGAATTGGAGAAATAGTTGAATAGGAGACACTCACAGGGCTCTGGGGAGAGAGCAGGGGAGTGATACTAATGGGATAGCTCTTTCAAAGAGCCAGCACAGGCACGATGGGCTGAATGGCCTCCTTCTGTGCTGTGTGCTTCTATGATTCTAGGTGCTGACAATAGAGCCAGGGTTCTGCTAAGCTTCGAAGGATTAAATGTGAATTTTTACAGAATTCTTTGGGGGACCAACATTTTTAACTTCACTTTACAATGGTTGCAGCTGGTGCAAAGCTGAAGTGGAGTCAAACTCTCTCCTGGCCCACGGTCAATGGAAACTATTGATCTTCAGAGTTACTCTGCAAATCTCCCCTCGCTGTGCGCAAATTGGCTGCTGCGTTTCCCACATTACAACAGTGACTACACTTCAAAAGCACTTCATTGGCTGTAAAGCTCGTTGGGACGTCCTGAGCTCATGAAAGACGCTGAAAAATACAAGTCTGTCTTTCTCCGGGATTAATACACACCATTATTGCAGCATGGCCTGCCCTCTGCTAGAAACTGTCAGACACAAGTCAGTGACAGTGTGTGACTGAGATAGTCCTGATGCAGAATCATTTCCTGCCGTTGCTGATTCCATCATTTCTTACCCATACCCCGGCTATCAGCAGATTCTTTACACTACAAGTCTAATTTAAGGACACAAATACACACCTTACAATAGAGGACAAACCCCCGCACAGAAAAAACAGAAGATCCCGAGCACAGACTGTCTTTAACCCATGACTAAGATTGCCCACCATTATATTATGGGATAATTTGCACTAAATGCTTGCTCATTTCCCAGTCAGTTACTGCACATTTTAAATGCTTTTATACCAGAGTTGCTTTAGTTTGAATTCCAGGAGAGCGGAGTCTGGGAGCTGACTCCTGACATTAACACCGCTAAATCCAGCTCCTGTATCCTGGCAGCAGACCGCTTTCTCCATTTGTCTTCACACCTCGACATGTTTTTCTACATTAAAGGCACTATATAAATGCAAGCTCTCGCTGCAGCTCCTGCCGCCCCCCAAAACACTGAGGCCACAAGTTTGCCACTGGGATAAGGGAACCGGATTTCAGTAAACGTGGGGAGCAGGCTTACAGTCTCACTGAATCCAAACTGAAACAGCTCCAGTATATCTACAGAAAGAGACAACAACTTGTATTTATATAGCGTCTTTAACGGAGTTATAAGTCCCAAGGCGCTTCGCAGAAGCGTTCTCATAGATTCATAGAATGATGCAGCACAGAAGGAGGCCGTTCGGCCCATCGTGCCTGTGCTGGCTCTTTGGTACAGCTATCCAATTAATCCCACTCCCCTGCTCTTTCCCCACAGCGCTGTCAATTCTTTCCATTCAAGTTTTTATCCAATTGCCTTTTGAACGTCACTATTGAATCTGCTTTCACCGCCCTTTCAGGCAGTGCATTCCAGATCACAACAACTCACTGTGTAAAAAGATGTTTCCTCATGTCGCCTCTGATTCTTTATCGAATCAGCTTAAAACTGTGTCAATCAAAATGTGACACCGAGCCACATAAGCAGATATTAGGACAGGTGACCAAAAGCTTGGCCAGAGAGGGAGGTTTTACGGAGCGTCTTAAAGGAGAAGAGAGAGGTCGAGAGGCTGGAGAGGTTTCAGGAGGGAATTCCAGAGCTTAGGGCCTCAGCAGCTGAAGGCACGGCTGCAGTTTTTTTTATTCATTTCTGAGATGTGGGCGTCCTGGCAAGGGCAGCATTGATTGCCCATCCCTAATTGCCCGTGAGAAGGTGGTGGTGAACCGCCTTCTTGAAACGCGGCAGTTCGTGTGGTGAAGGTACTCCCACAGTGCTGTTGGGTAGGGAGTTCCAGGATTCTGACCCAGCGAAAATGAAGGGTCGGCGATACACTTCTAACTCAGGATGGTGTGTGACTTGAAGGGGAACTTGGAGGTGGCGGTGTTCCCATTCGTGTGCTGCCCTTGTCCATTCTAGGTGGTAGAGTTCGCGGGATTGGGAGGTGCTGCCGAAGAACCCCCACCTCCTCAAACCCCCTCCTCCTCACCCACCAACCCCCCTCCTCCTCACCTCACCCTCGCCCCCTCCCTCTCCCTTTCAATGCTCCTCCCTCTCCCGATCACTGCCCCTCCATCTCCCGATCACTGCCCCGCCCTCTCCCCATCACTGCCCCCTCCCTCTCCTGACCATCGCCCCTCCCTCTCCCGATCACCACCGCCTCCCTCTGCCGATCACCGCCCTTCCCTCTCCCGATCACTGCTTCTCCCTCTCCGATCACTGCCCCCCTCTCCCGATTACCGCCCTCCCCCGATCATTTCCCCTCCCTCTCCCGATCACTGCCTCCGCCCTCTCCCAATCACTGCTCCTCCCTCTCCCGATCACTGCCCTCTCCCGATCAATGCCCCTCACTCTCTCGAACACGGGACTGTCCCTCTCTCCATCACGGCCACCTCCCTCTCCCGAGTACTGCCCCTCCCTCTCCTGATAACTGTCCCTCCCTCTACCGATCACTGCCCCTTCCCGTCCCGATCACTGCCCCACCCTCTCCCGATCACTGCCCCTCCCTCTCCCGATCACTGCCCGTCCCTCTCCCGATCACTGCCCCTCCCTCTCCCGATCACTGCCCCTCCCTCTACCGATCACTGCCCCTTCCCCTCCCGATCACTTCCCCCTTCCCCTCCCGATCACTGACCCCTCCCTCTCCCGGTCACTGCCCCCTCCCTCTCCCGATCACTGCCTCCTCCCACTCCCGATCACTGGCCCTCTCTCTCCCGATCACTGCCCCCTCACTCTCCCGGTCACTGGCCCTCCCTCTCCCGATCACTGCCCCTCCCTCTCCCTATCACTGCCCCCTCCCCATCCCGATCACTGCCCCCTCCCTCTCCCGATCACTGCCCCTCCCTCTCCCGATCACTTACCCACCCTCTCCCGATCACTGCCCCCTCCCTCTCCCGATCACTGCCCCACCCTCTCCCGATCACTGCCCTCTCCCGATCAATGTCCCTCCCTCTCTCGAACACGGGATCCTCCCTCTCTCCATCATGGCCACCTCCCTCTCCAGATAACTGCCCCTCCCTCGTCGATCACTGCCCCTTCGCATCCCGATCTCTGCCCCCTACCCTCGCGATCACTGCCCCTCCCTCTCTCGATCACTGCCCCTCCATCTCCTGATCAATGCCCCCCCCTCTCCCGATCACTGCCCCCCCTCTCCCGGTCACTGCCCCGTTCCCCTCCCGATCACTGCCCCTCCCTCTCCCGATCACTGTCCCTCCCTCTCCCGATCACTGCCCCCTCCCTCACCCGATCACTGCCTCTCTCTCTCCCGATTACTGCCCCCTCACTCTCCCGATCACTGCCCCTTCCTCTCCCGATCACTGCCTCTCCCTCTCCCGATCACTGCCCCCTCCCTCTCACGATCACTGCCCCTCCCTCTCCCATTTACTGTCCCCTCCCTCTCCCGATCACTGCCCCTCCCTCACCTGATCACTGCCCCCTCCCTCTCCCGATCACTGCCCCTCCCTCTCCCGATCACTGCCCCCTCCCCCTCCCGATCATTGCCCCTCCCTCTTCCGATCACTGCCCCCTCCCTCTCTCGATCCCTGCCTCCTCCCACTACCGATCACTGGCCCTCTCTCTCCCGATCACTGCCCCCTCCCTCTCCCGATCACTGCCCCTCCCTCTCCTGATCACTGCCCCCTCCCTCTCCCGATCACTGCCCCCTCCCTCTCCTGATCACTGCCCCCTCCCTCTCCCGATCACTGCCCCTCCCTCTCCCGATCACTGCCCCTCCCTCACCGGATCACTGCCCCCTCCCTCTCTCGATAACCGCCCTTGTTCCTAAAAAAATCCCATAAATTGAGTTTCTGTGGGCTATTCGACGCGGGTCAGTTCAGCCGAGCCCAATCCAATCCACAAGTGATATTTCCACAAAAACCCATCGAGGAGCCATCACTGGATCACAACCAGGAGTCAGAATCCTGTCTATTTCCCCCTTGATATTCCAAGGTGCGGAGTCTAACAGAGAGCCTCTGCTCAGCAGAAACCAGGGATGGAAGCTGAAACCTTGCTGCTCGCTATACTCGCCAGCTAATGCAGCTCCTCACTGAGCCACCACCCGGACTATTTTGTGGAGTTAAAATTGCAGAGGAATCCAAGCAGACTCAATAGAATAAACATTTACAAGCTGACCAATAAAACAAGAAGCTGATCGTGCTCCTTTTCTCCCTCAAACAGACTGAATGAAAGACATTTCTGCAGAAGTTTCCCCAGAGCCTTTACTTGCTATAAAAACAGATTCAAACGCTCACAATGTGATGTAGTGAAAGCGGTGTTACATTTCATCGACACCTTCAGAGATGTTCAGGATCAATTTCTAATCAGTATAAAGCCACACTTACAAATGCACTTACAGTTATAGTTTTATATATATATATATTTACACTGTTAATATAAATAGTTACATCTTGCAGATTTGCCCCTTTTAAGCCATCGTCTAAATTAAAATCGCCCCCAACGAGCGTTTGATCTTTTTCTCCGCTTTGGTTGTTTTTGAACAACTTTGACTGCGGGGAGAAGCGGCTCTTTTTGTCTTTTTCTTGCTGTCAGATTCTTCAGACCCGTGGAGAGAGAATCCTTCAGCTCGGGCCCGGCGAGCAGCGCACCTCCCGCACATTCAGGCGGCGGAGTCCGTTTGCCCAGCCCGCCAGACATGAGCAGCTTTTGTCTGATGTCAATCGGCTTTCCCCGGCAGGGCGGAGGAGAGCGAGGCCGGGCGGCTGAGGCCGAAAGCGGCCGCTCGGGAGGAAAAGCTCCGGCCAGACTGCGAGGAGCGGGCGCGCGCTGAGCTCAAAGCCCCGCCCAAAAAGCGCGGGCCCGAGAGCGCGGGAAGATGCGCGGCTCTGATTGGAGGATCAGCGAGAGGGGGCGGGCCGGGGGCGGGGCTGCACTCAGCACAGCAGCACGTGGTGAGAGCCCTTCAGTCTGCTCTTCCGGGGGCGGCTAGAGACCTGGGAGGAGGGGAGAGGCTCATTTCCCCAGGCTCCTGCCCCAAGCAGCGGCCTCACATGCAGATCAGGGTTTATCACAACATTCTGTGTTGCCTGAGCCCCACTGATTCACCGCCTCCATTCAAACATTACAGGCACTGAGTGACACCCACAGTGGCGCCTCACATTGCGCTCTCCGGGTCCTTATTCCCTGCTCAGATCATTCCTGCCCATAACACACAGGAAAGATCTCCAACTTATCCCCAAGCTCAGTTGTCAGGCGGGTCTCCAGCGGCCTAACCAGCGGTCCTTAAAGGCAGTGCTGGAGGCTGCCCAGGGAAAGATAATCAAACAATGGTTTCATTTCGGGGGAGCGAGGAGGATCAGGAATGCTCCTCCCCATTCCACAGAAAGTTGTCAGCACCGTTTGCAGTTAGTGTTTGTTGGGAGCAGGGATTTCATCAAACTTAGTTCTCTGATCTCAGTCACCAGTGAGAGCTGGATTGACATGAGATACAGTGGGACCTGATATCCTCGGCCGATTTGACATAATAAGCAGTATTCTGCACAGGGAGAGGCACAAGTTGGGACGGGACCCTGTTACACCACATCGCCCCCCGCCCCAAACCCCTTTCCACTTGCCTTAAATTAGAGCCCATTTGGGGAGTGGCGCATAATAGACCCATGTCACATTGAGCCTCGGCAGCAATGGCTGGGAGGGATGGTTGTGCAGAAAGATCCGGTACAGGGGGTCGGGCGGGGGAACCGGGCACGAATAAAATTGACGGAATTTTCCCCTCTTGCTAATTTCTCCCGCCCTGGCACTGTTCCGCTGTGACTGGGCCCGTGCGTTGAGTTTCCTGAGGCGGGGACCCCAGTTGTGTTGTTAATGCGGGGCCCGCTGCCCCGATCCATGCAAATTTCCCGGAGCCCAGGAAGTGGGATACAGCACAGTACAGGCCCTTCGGCCCTCGATGTTGTGCCGAGCATTGTCCGAGACCAAGATCAAGCTATCACACTCCCTATCACTCTGGTGTGCTCCATGTGCTTATCCAATAACCGCTTGAAAGTTCCTAAAGTGTCCGACTGCACTATCACAGCAGGCAGTCCATTCCACACCCCAACCACTCTCTGAGTAAAGAATCTACCTCGGACATCCCTTCTATATCTCCCCCCATGCACCTTATAGTTATGCCCCCTTGTAACAGCTGCCTCTACCCGAGGAAATAGTCTCTGAACATCCACTCTATCTATCCCCCCTCATCATCTTATAAACCTCTATTAAGTCGCCTCTCGTCCTCCTCCGCTCTAAAGAGAAAAGCCCCAACTCCCTCAATCTTTCCTCATAAGACCTCCCCCCCAAACCAGGCAGCATCCTGGTAAATCTCCTTTGCACTCTTTCCAATGCTTCTACGTCCTTCCTATAGTGAGGTGACCAGAACTGCACACAATATTCCAAATGTGTGAGGGGCGCCGCTTGCGGGACATTCCATCATGTCCCGGATTCCCGCCTCCTCCCAAAAAAAAACTGTCTGAGGAAATTCCCGGCCAATGTGGGCGTATCTCGTGAAAACATGTTTTCTTATAATTTAGACAAAACAGTTGAATAATTGGCCCTGAAATTCCACGGGGAGGGTTTCTCCCGATCTCCTGTTCTAACTTTGGTCGGAGATCCCTCACTTGCAGTAATTAATTGACTGAATTAAATATCGTCTCGTCTAAGCTCCTGTTTCTTTAAATGGCAGAGTCTGGTGCCGCGCAGATTCACCAGAATGATACCGGGGCTAAAAGGGTTAAATGTATATTATCACACAAACCACAGGTTTAGAGACTGAAAGAACTGATATATTTAGTTAGAATTAAATAGTGGGGTGAGGCAAACAAATTTGACAAAATCTAACCGTGTGATTTATTTGAAAATAGAAAAAACAAAGTCTTGGATTGATATCGCGCCTTTCACGACCTCAGGACGTCCCAAAGCGCTTTACAGCCAATGAAGTACATTTTTGAAGTGTAGTCGCTGTTCTAATGTAGGAAACGCGGCAGCCAAGTTGCGCACAGCAAGCTCCCACAAATAGCAATGTGATAATGACCAGATAATCTGTTTTTGTGATGCTGATTGAGGGATAAATATTAGCCCACGACACCTGGGAGAACTCCCCTGCTCTTCTTCGAAATATTGCCCTGGGATCTTTTACGTCCACCTGAGAGAACAGACGGGGCCTCGGTTTAACGTCTCATCCGAAAGACGGCACTTCCGACAGTGCAGCGCTCCCTCAGTACCAAACTGGAACGTCAGCCTAGACTTTTGTGTTGAAGTCTCGGGAGTAGGACTTGAACCCACAACCTTCTGACTCGGGCGAGAGGGCGGCCCACTGATCCACAGCTGGCACCAAGAACGGCTCAGATGACTTTGGTAAGATTATCTGATGATGCAATATATAAACCAGTGTAGTTTAGCTTCAGAGTGCTGGGCTGGGACCTTCCATTGAAATGAATGTAAGAAAGTTCCGCTGGGCTGTGTAAGAAGTGTAGGAGCCACCCCCCACGCCAGATTTTCCTTTCTGTGCTCCACCCAGGCGCTGCTTAATCCCAGGCAGCAAAAATATAAATATACCTCAAGGTTGTATATTGTGAAAGATATGGGACATTTTGCAGGATAGAATCACAGACAATATCTCTGCAATAAAACAAGTCATTTATTTCAAATCAAGATTGGTCTCTCCTCTCCTCCTTCCCCCTTTACTCTCTATTTTCCCAGCCTCACTAAAAAGCCTGTTTATCTCTCAGTCTGATGGAGGGTACATCCCATTACGTCATATCCTGTGTTTTCTCCCTGCTGGATTGGTTCGAGTGTCCTTCCTGTAGCGGAAAGCGCTTTAAGATCAATCCCAATAGGATGCGTTTCACCACTCCCATTTTCCGCTGGTCTGTCCCACATTACTCCCCCCACACCCTGTGATGTACTTCCTCTTTATCAGGGACTGGGAGGGCAGCACTGCCTGAGATGTGAATCCACAGAACCAAAATCCCCGATATAGCGTTTGAGTATCTCGAGATTTTTTTCTATTTCTGAAAAAAAATTAATTTGCTCAAACATATACAAACCAAGCTCCAAATACATTCTGTGCAGTATAAAGTCATCCTGGAATTCACAGGCACGAGTGATGTAACCAGTCTCACGAATGCTGTTGTTTATCCAAACATTTATGTTGAGAAGATGCTACATTTGCCCTTGAGATGGAGAACATCAGGTCATGTTTACCATATTACACTTGGGAAACATTGAACTAGAAAGGCTGTGATATTTAGTCTGACACTACACAGGTAGAATGACAGGAGGGCCTCAGATTGTGGCCGCTCCCCATGTTGTATTTTGCAGCAGCTGCACCAAGCTTCAGTGCATCCCTGAGCATCTAGTTCCGGGCCATGCAATGTGCAAGTCTGCAATACTCAGTCACACACAGGCCCTTGATATGGAAGACCAGCAAGTTTCAGACAAAACAAAGGATGTCTTGAACCATCGAATCTACAGCACAGAAACAGCCCATTCGGCCCAACTGGTCCAGGCCGGTGTTTATCCTCCAAACGAGACTCCTCCCACTCTAAGTACCTCTTCCCTCCCTGCCCGCGTATCCCTCTATTCCCTTCTCTCTCGTGTATGCATCAAGCCTCCCTTTCAATGCATCAATGCCCTCTACTGCATACACTCCATGTGGCAGCGAGTTCCACATTCTCACCACTCTCTGTGTAAAGAAATTCCTCCTAATATTGGAGGAAAGATGTCGCTCCAAGTCCTTCCAGCATCAGTTGATGTTTTTTTCTGGGCCAGTGTCCCTGGGAAGGATCCATTGAGCACAGAGGCCTGTGTTATGGAGTTGCCTGGGAGGACCCGGCCTCGACAGAAAATCCACTGCATCTTCTCTCCAGACTTCCTCTGCAAACAAACATTCCAGAAGCAGGTGGGCAGCCGCCTCTGGCCCAGTGGTAGGTGTCAGCTGTGGCTCAGGGGTAGCGCTCTCACCTCTGAGTGCGAGGATTGTGGGATGAAGTCCCACTCCATAGACTTAATCACATAACCTAGGATAACACTCCGGAGCAGTACTGAAGAATCTGCACTGTCAAATGGTGCCGCCTTTCGATGAGACGGTAAACAGTGGCGCAGTCTGCCCTCTCAGGTGGATGTAAAATACGGCACTATTCCGAAGAGAAGGGGAGTTCTCCTGATGGACTGAGCAATATTTATCCCTCAACCAACACCTGAAAAACAGGTGCTCTGCTCATTTATTTCATTGCTGTTTGTGGGATCTTGCTGTGCTCAATTTGGCTGATGTTTTTCCCTACATCACAAAAGTGACTACACTTCAAAACTACTTCATGGGCTGTGAAGCACTTTGGGACGTCCTGAGGTGGTGAAAGACGCGCTAGAAATACAAATATTTATTTTCTCTCTAGCACATATGTCATTTCCAGTATAGCCCTTCTCTGTACCTGTCATCTTATATCACTCTTTGGCAGCTATGGGAGCGGCTGTAATCATTAACACAATTCAGTTTATGGATCTCTATCTCACACCGTGTGTCACCAGAGGGTGTGTAGTCGGCAGTGAGTTCGGTCTGGAGCAAAGTACACTGGAATCTCGATCCCCGCCCATCTCCGCCTCCTCCCTCCCTCTCTCTCCCTCCCCCCACTGCCAACACTCCATGGACCTTCACCCTCCCGGCCAGGGTTCAATTATTCCCCTCCGTGCTCTAACCCTGTTTGTCCTTCACACTGCTCTAGGCTGCATCTCCATGTGTAAATGTCGACGGGACATAGAGGAGTTTATAATAATAATTCCCTGAGTATTGCAGTGAACTTCATCGGGAGATCGGTGAACTGAAGGTGTTCGGCAGCAGAGAAACATCCAAACTGAAAGCGGTTTGAATCAGGAAGTGCTGAGTGTGAACATGGCTTCCAGACAACAGGCCGAGAGTTTGACCGAGGAGGCAATTTGTCCCATTTGTCTTGATTTCTTCACCGATCCGGTAATACTGGAGTGTGGGCACAACTTCTGCCGCTCCTGTATCACACAGTGTTGGGAAAAGAAGGAGACAAACTCCTGCCCAGAATGTAGAGAGGAGTTTCAGGAAAGAAACCTCAGAGCCAGTCGGGCCTTAGCAAATCTGGCCGAGAAAGCTCGAAAATTAAACCTGAATCCGAAAGAGAAGGAAAGTAAACTTCACTGTGAGGAACATCAGGAAGAACTGAAGCTGTTTTGTGAAATTGACAAGAAATTGATCTGTCTGATTTGTAGAGATGCGCGGGAACACAGAGAGCACCGCTTCATGCCCATTAAAGAAGCTGTTGGAATCTACAAGGTAAAAGGGAGCAGATTTGATCACCTGATTATTTTATCACATTTTCATGGTCTAACACTTTTATTCTGTGATTTTCTCTCCCAATCCCAGGATCAGCTGAAATCTTCCTTAGATTCTCTCACAGAGAAGAAATCGGCGGTACTAGAAACGGAATTAAAACAGAAACAGCAGATTTCCGCAGTTAGGGTAAGGTCTCCCTGTGCTGATTTTCTGAGATCTCGGTTAGTTTTGTTCCCTTTATCGCGGTACATTAATTATGTTTCACATTTCATTTGGTAGGAACAGTCGAGCAGTCTGCAGACCCGCATCACATCCGAGTTCGCTAAAATGCACCAGATTCTCAATCAGAAAAAGCAGCGTTTAATCAGAGATCTCAGGGAACAAGAGGGGAAGATTCTAAAAACAATGGAGAAAAACCTCCGAGAAATTCAAGAGAATTTAAATTCTATTCAGGAGAAACTCTCAAAGTTGCAGAAACAGATGGAGCAAAAAGACGGGCTGACATTTCTGAAGGTGAGGATTATATTGCGGGTCAGTTCAGTGAAACTTCACACAGTCACAAAATAACCGATGATAACTGAAATAAATGCAGCATTTGCTGAATAATTCGAAACTGATTGAAACCGATTGTTTTGTCTATTCCGGGGCGGTTCTGTTGTTGTCACCGAACTAACCGGCTCCCACACCGTCTGCACATTCCCGGGAATACCCGCAGTCTAAACAACAACATCTTGTGTTTATATAAAAGCAAAATCCTGCGGATGCTGGAAATCTGAAGTAAAAGCAGGAAATGCTGGAAACACTCAGCAGGTCAGGCGGCATCTGTGGAGAGAGAAACAGAGTTAACGTTTCAGGTGGATGAGGTTTGGTTCTGAGGAGACAGCTGAAGGCACAGCCGGCAATGGAGGAACGGTGAAAATCGGGAATGTGCAAGAGGCCAGAATTAGAGGAGTGCAGAGATCTCGGAGGGTTGTGGGGCTGGAAGAGGTTACAGAGATAGGGAGGGGCGAGGCCATGGAGTGATTTAAAAACAAAGATGAGGATTTTTAAATTGATGTGTTGCCGGACCGGGAGCCAATGAATGTCAATGAGTACAAGAGTGATCGGTGAAAGGCACTGGGTGCGAGTTAGGATACGGGCAGCGGAGTTTTGCAGGAGCTCATGTTTATGGGGGGTGGACGATGGGAGGCCGGCCAGGAGAACGTTAGAATAGTCAAGTCTAGAGGTAACAAAGGCATGGATGAGGGTTTCAGCAGTGGATGAACTGAGGCAGGGGCGGAGACGGCCAATGTTACGGAGGTGGAAGTAAGCGGTCTTGGTGATGGAGTGGACATGGGGTCGGAATCTCATCTCAGGGTCAAACAGGACACCAAGGTTGTGAATGGTCTGGTTCAGCCTCACACAGTGGGCAGGGAGAGGGATGGAGCTAATGGCTGGGGAACGGAGTCTGTGGTAGGGAACGAAGAAAATGGGTTTGTGGTTCCCAATATTTAGTTGGAGGATATTTCTGCTCATCCAGTATTGGATGTCAGACAAGCATCGTGACAAATCAGAGATGGTGAAGGGGTTGAGAGGTGATGGTGAGGTAGAGCTGGGTGTCGTCAGCTTACATGTGGAACCAGACCTTGTGTTTTCAGATGATGTCGCCGAGGGGCAGCATGTAGATGGGAAATAGGAGGGGCCAAAGATAGATCCTTGTGGGAGCAGGAAGAGAAGCCATTGCAGGTGATTCTCTGGCTATGACTGGATTGATAGGAATGGAACCAGGTGAGGGCAGTCCCACCCAGCTGGACAATGGAGGAGAGGCATTGGAGGAGGATGGTGTGGACAGCAGGTCGAGAAGGATGAGGAGGGATAGTTTACCATGGTCACAGCCACATAGGATGTCATTTGTGAGTTTGATAAAGGCTGTTTCAGTGCTGTGGCAGCGGCCGAAGACTGATTGGAGGGGTTGAAACAAGGAGTTGCGGGAATGATGGACACGGATTTGGGATACAACACGTTCACGGACTCCCGGGAATGATAATTAATTCATAATTATTTCTGTGTTGTCAAATTGTTTACTATTCTCCTTGCACTCACATTGTAATCCAGTTACTGTTCCATGTTTTGTGTGTGTGTGTGTGTGAGTTTGTGTGTGTGTGTGAGTTTGTGTGTGTGTGTGTGAGTTTGTGTGTGTGGTACAGTGGGTGTGTGAGGCACTGTGTATGTGAGTCGGACTGATGTTTAGTTCCAGTATCTGACACACAAATAAGGAGGCAATTCGGCCCATCTTGCCTGTGCCGGCTTTTGAAAGAGCTATCCAATTAGCCCCACTCCCCCTGCTCTTTCCCCATTGCCTTGCTGTGTTTTTCCTTTTCAAGTCCGGTTCCCTTTTGAAAGTTACTGTTGAATCTGCTGCCACTGCCCTTTCAGTCAGTGTATTCCAGATCATCACAGCGCATTGTTAAAAATATTCTCCCCTCTGGTTCATAGAATCATAGAAAGTTACAGCACGGAAGGAGGCCATTTCGGCCCATCGTGTCCGCGCTGGCCAACAAAGAGTTATCCAGCCTAATCCCACTTCCCAGCTCTTGGTCCGTAGCCCTGCAGGTTACAGCATTCCAAGTGCACATCCAAGTACTTTTTAAATGTGATTAGGATTCCTGCCTCTACCACCCTTTCAGGCAGTGAGTTCCAGATCCCTGCAACCCTCTGGGTGAAGAAATTTCCCCTCAAATCCCCTCTAAACCTTCCACCAATTACTTTAAATCTGTGACCCCTGGTTATCGACCCCTCTGCTAAGGAAAATAGGTCCTTTCTATGCACTTTATCTATGCCCCTCATAATTTTATACACCTCAATAAGGTCTCCCCTCAGCCTCCTCTGTTCCAAGGAAAACAGACCCAGCCTATCCAGTCTTTCCTCATAGCTAAAATTCTCTACTCCCGGCAACATCCTTGTAAATCTCCTCTGTACCCTCTCTAGTGCAATCACATCTTTCCTGTAATGTGGTGACCAAAACTGCACGCAGTACTCTAGCTGAGGCCTAACTAGTGTTTTAGACAGTTGAAGCATAACCCCCCTGCTCTTGTATTCTATGCCACGGCTAATAAAGGCAAGCATTCCGTATGCCTTCTTAACCACCTTATCTACCTGGCCTGCTACCTTCAGGGATCTGTGGACATGCGCTCCAAGGTCCCTTTGTTCCTCTACACTACTCAGTGTCCTACCATTTAATGTGTATTCCCTTTCCTTGTCAGTCCTCCCCAAGTGCATTACCTCACATTTCTCCAGGTTGAATTCCATTTGCCACTGTTCTGCCCACCTGACCAATTTATTGATATCTTCCCAACTATCTTAAATCATTGTCCTCTGGTTAGGACCCTAGTGGAAACAGATTCTCCTTATTTACTCTGTCAAAACCCCTCATAATTTTGACCACTCCCCTTAACCTTCTCTGCTCCAAGGAGAACTCCACATAACTGAAATCGCTCATCCCTTATACCATTCTGGCAAATCTCGTCTGTCCCCTCGCCAAGTCCTGGACATCCTTCCTCAAGTGCAGTGCCCAGAATTGGACACAATACTCCAGCTGAGGCCGAATCACTGATTAATTTTTCTAGCATAATTTCCTTGTTTTTGTACTCCATGCCTCTACTTTCAAAGCCAAGGATCCCATATGCTCTCTTAACAGCTTTATCAACTAGTCCCGCACCGTCAAAGATTTGTTTGTGTGATCCCCCAGGTCTCTCTATTCCTGCAGATCCTTTAAACTTGTCCCATTTAGTTTATATTGCCTCTCCTCATTCTACCTTCCAAAATGCATCATTTAATACTTCCCTGCGTTAAATTTAATCTGCCCATTTCACCGGTCTGTCTCTGTCCTCCTAGAGTCTGCTGCTATCCTCCTCACTGTTTACCACATTGCCAAGTTTTGTGTCACCATCAAATTTTAAATGGTGGCAGTGAACCCAAGTCCAAATCATTGGTAAATATCAAATAGAGCGGTTATTTCCTCTTTCTATCTGTGTGTCGGCAGCAGTGAGAATTCGGATTATCAGCAGTTTGTAACAATCTGGGTGTAATTTCTGCTGTCCGGATATAGACGCTCAGTCTCTGTCAACTCAGATTTGTGTTTTATTTATTTCAGGAGGAAGCTTGTCGGAAGATGAGGTAGGACATGCTCTTTACTGAAACTCTGCACAGTTTGGTAAAATAACTCAGAAAAGTGTTTATTGACAATTTATAACATCAACTGTTTAATATTTACAGGATTAGTGAGGAATATAAAGTACAGTCAGTAGCAGATGGCGCCCTGTCTATCGGAAAGTTCAACGGCCCTTTACAGTACACAGCATGGAGAGAAATGATAGACGCCATTAACCCCGGTAAAACTCTTATATTCCTTTTCCTGATTTATAAATCCAGATCAGAAGAGCATAAATGGGCCCCAGAAAAGCTGGGGTGTGGGACAGAATTGGACAGTTATTTCAAAGAGCCGGCACAGGTGTGACGGGCCGAATGTCTTCCCTCTGTGATGTCAGATTCTGATTCTAGTCCAACCGGTAATTAGGTTGGGTCATTTCTCTACCACCGGGACAGTCCTTCCCAAACCATCGCTGTCTCGCCCCATCGACTCCCCCCACCTCTCCCCTCCCCCTCTCTC
>JASTWF010002635.1:0-19844 GCA_030390025.1 Squalus acanthias | reverse complement strand
GCCCTGGGAGTGTTTGATGGGACAGTGTAGAGGGAGCTTTACTCTGTATCTAACCCGTGCTGTACCTGCCCTGAGAGTGCTTGATGGGACAGTGTAGAGGGAGCTTTACTCTGTATCTAACCCGTGCTGTACCTGCCCTGGGAGTGTTTGATGGGACAGTGTAGAGGGAGCTTTACTCTGTATCTAACCCGTGCTGTACCTGCCCTGGGAGTGTTTGATGGGACAGTGCAGAGGGAGCTTTACTCTGTATCTAACCCGTGCTGTACCTGCCCTGGGAGTGTTTGATGGGACAGTGTAGAGGGAGATTTACTCTGTATCTAACCCGTGCTGTACCTGCCCTGGGAGTGTTTGATGGGACAGTGTAGAGGGAGCTTTACTCTGTATCTAACCCGTGCTGTACCTGCCCTGGGAGTGTTTGATGGGACAGTGTAGAGGGAGCTTTACTCTGTATCTAACCCGTGCTGTACCTGCCCTGGGAGTGTTTGATGGGACAGTGTAGAGGGAGCTTTACTCTGTATCTAACCCGTGCTGTACCTGCCCTGGGAGTGTTTGATGGGACAGTGTAGAGGGAGCTTTACTCTGTATCTAACCCGTGCTGTACCTGCCCTGGGAGTGTTTGATGGGACAGTGTAGAGGGAGCTTTACTCTGTATCTAACCCGTGCTGTACCTGCCCTGGGAGTGTTTGATGGGACAGTGTAGAGGGAGCTTTACTCTGTATCTAACCCGTGCTGTACCTGCCCTGGGAGTGTTTGATGGGACAGTGTAGAGGGAGCTTTACTCTGTATCTAACCCGTGCTGTACCTGCCCTGGGAGTGTTTGATGGGACAGTGTAGAGGGAGCTTTACTCTGTATCTAACCCGTGCTGTACCTGCCCTGGGAGTGTTTGATGGGACAGTGTAGAGGGAGCTTTACTCTGTATCTAACCCGTGCTGTACCTGCCCTGGGAGTGTTTGATGGGACAGTGTAGAGGGAGCTTTACTCTGTATCTAACCCGTGCTGTACCTGCCCTGGGAGTGTTTGATGGGACAGTGTAGAGGGAGCTTTACTCTGTATCTAACCCGTGCTGTACCTGCCCTGGGAGTGTTTGATGGGACAGTGTAGAGGGAGCTTTACTCTGTATCTAACCCGTGCTGTACCTGCCCTGGGAGTGTTTGATGGGACAGTGTAGAGGGAGCTTTACTCTGTATCTAACCCGTGCTGTACCTGCCCTGGGAGTGTTTGATGGGACAGTGTAGAGGGAGCTTTACTCTGTATCTAACCCGTGCTGTACCTGCCCTGGGAGTGTTTGATGGGACAGTGTAGAGGGAGCTTTACTCTGTATCTAACCCGTGCTGTACCTGCCCTGGGAGTGTTTGATGGGACAGTGTAGAGGGAGCTTTACTCTGTATCTAACCCGTGCTGTACCTGCCCTGGGAGTGTTTGATGGGACAGTGTAGAGGGAGCTTTACTCTGTATCTAACCCGTGCTGTACCTGCCCTGGGAGTGTTTGATGGGACAGTGTAGAGGGAGCTTTACTCTGTATCTAACCCGTGCTGTACCTGCCCTGGGAGTGTTTGATGGGACAGTGTAGAGGGAGCTTTACTCTGTATCTAACCCGTGCTGTACCTGCCCTGGGAGTGTTTGATGGGACAGTGTAGAGGGAGCTTTACTCTGTATCTAACCCGTGCTGTACCTGCCCTGGGAGTGTTTGATGGGACAGTGTAGAGGGAGCTTTACTCTGTATCTAACCCGTGCTGTACCTGCCCTGGGAGTGTTTGATGGGACAGTGTAGAGGGAGCTTTACTCTGTATCTAACCCGTGCTGTACCTGCCCTGGGAGTGTTTGATGGGACAGTGTAGAGGGAGCTTTACTCTGTATCTAACCCGTGCTGTACCTGCCCTGGGAGTGTTTGATGGGACAGTGTAGAGGGAGCTTTACTCTGTATCTAACCCGTGCTGTACCTGCCCTGGGAGTGTTTGATGGGACAGTGTAGAGGGAGCTTTACTCTGTATCTAACCCGTGCTGTACCTGCCCTGGAGTGTTTGATGGGACAGTGTAGAGGGAGCTTTACTCTGTATCTAACCCGTGCTGTACCTGCCCTGGGAGTGTTTGATGGGACAGTGTAGAGGGAGCTTTACTCTGTATCTAACCCGTGCTGTACCTGCCCTGGGAGTGTTTGATGGGACAGTGTAGAGGGAGCTTTACTCTGTATCTAACCCGTGCTGTACCTGCCCTGGGAGTGTTTGATGGGACAGTGTAGAGGGAGCTTTACTCTGTATCTAACCCGTGCTGTACCTGCCCTGGGAGTGTTTGATGGGACAGTGTAGAGGGAGCTTTACTCTGTATCTAACCCGTGCTGTACCTGCCCTGGGAGTGTTTGATGGGACAGTGTAGAGGGAGCTTTACTCTGTATCTAACCCGTGCTGTACCTGCCCTGGGAGTGTTTGATGGGACAGTGTAGAGGGAGCTTTACTCTGTATCTAACCCGTGCTGTACCTGCCCTGGGAGTGTTTGATGGGACAGTGTAGAGGGAGCTTTACTCTGTATCTAACCCGTGCTGTACCTGCCCTGGGAGTGTTTGATGGGACAGTGTAGAGGGAGCTTTACTCTGTATCTAACCCGTGCTGTACCTGCCCTGGGAGTGTTTGATGGGACAGTGTAGAGGGAGCTTTACTCTGTATCTAACCCGTGCTGTACCTGCCCTGGGAGTGTTTGATGGGACAGTGTAGAGGGAGCTTTACTCTGTATCTAACCCGTGCTGTACCTGCCCTGGGAGTGTTTGATGGGACAGTGTAGAGGGAGCTTTACTCTGTATCTAACCCGTGCTGTACCTGCCCTGGGAGTGTTTGATGGGACAGTGTAGAGGGAGCTTTACTCTGTATCTAACCCGTGCTGTACCTGCCCTGGGAGTGTTTGATGGGACAGTGTAGAGGGAGCTTTACTCTGTATCTAACCCGTGCTGTACCTGCCCTGGGAGTGTTTGATGGGACAGTGTAGAGGGAGCTTTACTCTGTATCTAACCCGTGCTGTACCTGCCCTGGGAGTGTTTGATGGGACAGTGTAGAGGGAGCTTTACTCTGTATCTAACCCGTGCTGTACCTGCCCTGGGAGTGTTTGATGGGACAGTGTAGAGGGAGCTTTACTCTGTATCTAACCCGTGCTGTACCTGCCCTGGGAGTGTTTGATGGGACAGTGTAGAGGGAGCTTTACTCTGTATCTAACCCGTGCTGTACCTGCCCTGGGAGTGTTTGATGGGACAGTGTAGAGGGAGCTTTACTCTGTATCTAACCCGTGCTGTACCTGCCCTGGGAGTGTTTGATGGGACAGTGTAGAGGGAGCTTTACTCTGTATCTAACCCGTGCTGTACCTGCCCTGGGAGTGTTTGATGGGACAGTGTAGAGGGAGCTTTACTCTGTATCTAACCCGTGCTGTACCTGCCCTGGGAGTGTTTGATGGGACAGTGTAGAGGGAGCTTTACTCTGTATCTAACCCGTGCTGTACCTGCCCTGGGAGTGTTTGATGGGACAGTGTAGAGGGAGCTTTACTCTGTATCTAACCCGTGCTGTACCTGCCCTGGGAGTGTTTGATGGGACAGTGTAGAGGGAGCTTTACTCTGTATCTAACCCGTGCTGTACCTGCCCTGGGAGTGTTTGATGGGACAGTGTAGAGGGAGCTTTACTCTGTATCTAACCCGTGCTGTACCTGCCCTGGGAGTGTTTGATGGGACAGTGTAGAGGGAGCTTTACTCTGTATCTAACCCGTGCTGTACCTGCCCTGGGAGTGTTTGATGGGACAGTGTAGAGGGAGCTTTACTCTGTATCTAACCCGTGCTGTACCTGCCCTGGGAGTGTTTGATGGGACAGTGTAGAGGGAGCTTTACTCTGTATCTAACCCGTGCTGTACCTGCCCTGGGAGTGTTTGATGGGACAGTGTAGAGGGAGCTTTACTCTGTATCTAACCCGTGCTGTACCTGCCCTGGGAGTGTTTGATGGGACAGTGTAGAGGGAGCTTTACTCTGTATCTAACCCGTGCTGTACCTGCCCTGGGAGTGTTTGATGGGACAGTGTAGAGGGAGCTTTACTCTGTATCTAACCCGTGCTGTACCTGCCCTGGGAGTGTTTGATGGGACAGTGTAGAGGGAGCTTTACTCTGTATCTAACCCGTGCTGTACCTGCCCTGGGAGTGTTTGATGGGACAGTGTAGAGGGAGCTTTACTCTGTATCTAACCCGTGCTGTACCTGCCCTGGGAGTGTTTGATGGGACAGTGTAGAGGGAGCTTTACTCTGTATCTAACCCGTGCTGTACCTGCCCTGGGAGTGTTTGATGGGACAGTGTAGAGGGAGCTTTACTCTGTATCTAACCCGTGCTGTACCTGCCCTGGGAGTGTTTGATGGGACAGTGTAGAGGGAGCTTTACTCTGTATCTAACCCGTGCTGTACCTGCCCTGGGAGTGTTTGATGGGACAGTGTAGAGGGAGCTTTACTCTGTATCTAACCCGTGCTGTACCTGCCCTGGGAGTGTTTGATGGGACAGTGTAGAGGGAGCTTTACTCTGTATCTAACCCGTGCTGTACCTGCCCTGGGAGTGTTTGATGGGACAGTGTAGAGGGAGCTTTACTCTGTATCTAACCCGTGCTGTACCTGCCCTGGGAGTGTTTGATGGGACAGTGTAGAGGGAGCTTTACTCTGTATCTAACCCGTGCTGTACCTGCCCTGGGAGTGTTTGATGGGACAGTGTAGAGGGAGCTTTACTCTGTATCTAACCCGTGCTGTACCTGCCCTGGGAGTGTTTGATGGGACAGTGTAGAGGGAGCTTTACTCTGTATCTAACCCGTGCTGTACCTGCCCTGGGAGTGTTTGATGGGACAGTGTAGAGGGAGCTTTACTCTGTATCTAACCCGTGCTGTACCTGCCCTGGGAGTGTTTGATGGGACAGTGTAGAGGGAGCTTTACTCTGTATCTAACCCGTGCTGTACCTGCCCTGGGAGTGTTTGATGGGACAGTGTAGAGGGAGCTTTACTCTGTATCTAACCCGTGCTGTACCTGCCCTGGGAGTGTTTGATGGGACAGTGTAGAGGGAGCTTTACTCTGTATCTAACCCGTGCTGTACCTGCCCTGGGAGTGTTTGATGGGACAGTGTAGAGGGAGCTTTACTCTGTATCTAACCCGTGCTGTACCTGCCCTGGGAGTGTTTGATGGGACAGTGTAGAGGGAGCTTTACTCTGTATCTAACCCGTGCTGTACCTGCCCTGGGAGTGTTTGATGGGACAGTGTAGAGGGAGCTTTACTCTGTATCTAACCCGTGCTGTACCTGCCCTGGGAGTGTTTGATGGGACAGTGTAGAGGGAGCTTTACTCTGTATCTAACCCGTGCTGTACCTGCCCTGGGAGTGTTTGATGGGACAGTGTAGAGGGAGCTTTACTCTGTATCTAACCCGTGCTGTACCTGCCCTGGGAGTGTTTGATGGGACAGTGTAGAGGGAGCTTTACTCTGTATCTAACCCGTGCTGTACCTGCCCTGGGAGTGTTTGATGGGACAGTGTAGAGGGAGCTTTACTCTGTATCTAACCCGTGCTGTACCTGCCCTGGGAGTGTTTGATGGGACAGTGTAGAGGGAGCTTTACTCTGTATCTAACCCGTGCTGTACCTGCCCTGGGAGTGTTTGATGGGACAGTGTAGAGGGAGCTTTACTCTGTATCTAACCCGTGCTGTACCTGCCCTGGGAGTGTTTGATGGGACAGTGTAGAGGGAGCTTTACTCTGTATCTAACCCGTGCTGTACCTGCCCTGGGAGTGTTTGATGGGACAGTGTAGAGGGAGCTTTACTCTGTATCTAACCCGTGCTGTACCTGCCCTGGGAGTGTTTGATGGGACAGTGTAGAGGGAGCTTTACTCTGTATCTAACCCGTGCTGTACCTGCCCTGGGAGTGTTTGATGGGACAGTGTAGAGGGAGCTTTACTCTGTATCTAACCCGTGCTGTACCTGCCCTGGGAGTGTTTGATGGGACAGTGTAGAGGGAGCTTTACTCTGTATCTAACCCGTGCTGTACCTGCCCTGGGAGTGTTTGATGGGACAGTGTAGAGGGAGCTTTACTCTGTATCTAACCCGTGCTGTACCTGCCCTGGGAGTGTTTGATGGGACAGTGTAGAGGGAGCTTTACTCTGTATCTAACCCGTGCTGTACCTGCCCTGGGAGTGTTTGATGGGACAGTGTAGAGGGAGCTTTACTCTGTATCTAACCCGTGCTGTACCTGCCCTGGGAGTGTTTGATGGGACAGTGTAGAGGGAGCTTTACTCTGTATCTAACCCGTGCTGTACCTGCCCTGGGAGTGTTTGATGGGACAGTGTAGAGGGAGCTTTACTCTGTATCTAACCCGTGCTGTACCTGCCCTGGGAGTGTTTGATGGGACAGTGTAGAGGGAGCTTTACTCTGTATCTAACCCGTGCTGTACCTGCCCTGGGAGTGTTTGATGGGACAGTGTAGAGGGAGCTTTACTCTGTATCTAACCCGTGCTGTACCTGCCCTGGGAGTGTTTGATGGGACAGTGTAGAGGGAGCTTTACTCTGTATCTAACCCGTGCTGTACCTGCCCTGGGAGTGTTTGATGGGACAGTGTAGAGGGAGCTTTACTCTGTATCTAACCCGTGCTGTACCTGCCCTGGGAGTGTTTGATGGGACAGTGTAGAGGGAGCTTTACTCTGTATCTAACCCGTGCTGTACCTGCCCTGGGAGTGTTTGATGGGACAGTGTAGAGGGAGCTTTACTCTGTATCTAACCCGTGCTGTACCTGCCCTGGGAGTGTTTGATGGGACAGTGTAGAGGGAGCTTTACTCTGTATCTAACCCGTGCTGTACCTGCCCTGGGAGTGTTTGATGGGACAGTGTAGAGGGAGCTTTACTCTGTATCTAACCCGTGCTGTACCTGCCCTGGGAGTGTTTGATGGGACAGTGTAGAGGGAGCTTTACTCTGTATCTAACCCGTGCTGTACCTGCCCTGGGAGTGTTTGATGGGACAGTGTAGAGGGAGCTTTACTCTGTATCTAACCCGTGCTGTACCTGCCCTGGGAGTGTTTGATGGGACAGTGTAGAGGGAGCTTTACTCTGTATCTAACCCGTGCTGTACCTGCCCTGGGAGTGTTTGATGGGACAGTGTAGAGGGAGCTTTACTCTGTATCTAACCCGTGCTGTACCTGCCCTGGGAGTGTTTGATGGGACAGTGTAGAGGGAGCTTTACTCTGTATCTAACCCGTGCTGTACCTGCCCTGGGAGTGTTTGATGGGACAGTGTAGAGGGAGCTTTACTCTGTATCTAACCCGTGCTGTACCTGCCCTGGGAGTGTTTGATGGGACAGTGTAGAGGGAGCTTTACTCTGTATCTAACCCGTGCTGTACCTGCCCTGGGAGTGTTTGATGGGACAGTGTAGAGGGAGCTTTACTCTGTATCTAACCCGTGCTGTACCTGCCCTGGGAGTGTTTGATGGGACAGTGTAGAGGGAGCTTTACTCTGTATCTAACCCGTGCTGTACCTGCCCTGGGAGTGTTTGATGGGACAGTGTAGAGGGAGCTTTACTCTGTATCTAACCCGTGCTGTACCTGCCCTGGGAGTGTTTGATGGGACAGTGTAGAGGGAGCTTTACTCTGTATCTAACCCGTGCTGTACCTGCCCTGGGAGTGTTTGATGGGACAGTGTAGAGGGAGCTTTACTCTGTATCTAACCCGTGCTGTACCTGCCCTGGGAGTGTTTGATGGGACAGTGTAGAGGGAGCTTTACTCTGTATCTAACCCGTGCTGTACCTGCCCTGGGAGTGTTTGATGGGACAGTGTAGAGGGAGCTTTACTCTGTATCTAACCCGTGCTGTACCTGCCCTGGGAGTGTTTGATGGGACAGTGTAGAGGGAGCTTTACTCTGTATCTAACCCGTGCTGTACCTGCCCTGGGAGTGTTTGATGGGACAGTGTAGAGGGAGCTTTACTCTGTATCTAACCCGTGCTGTACCTGCCCTGGGAGTGTTTGATGGGACAGTGTAGAGGGAGCTTTACTCTGTATCTAACCCGTGCTGTACCTGCCCTGGGAGTGTTTGATGGGACAGTGTAGAGGGAGCTTTACTCTGTATCTAACCCGTGCTGTACCTGCCCTGGGAGTGTTTGATGGGACAGTGTAGAGGGAGCTTTACTCTGTATCTAACCCGTGCTGTACCTGCCCTGGGAGTGTTTGATGGGACAGTGTAGAGGGAGCTTTACTCTGTATCTAACCCGTGCTGTACCTGCCCTGGGAGTGTTTGATGGGACAGTGTAGAGGGAGCTTTACTCTGTATCTAACCCGTGCTGTACCTGCCCTGGGAGTGTTTGATGGGACAGTGTAGAGGGAGCTTTACTCTGTATCTAACCCGTGCTGTACCTGCCCTGGGAGTGTTTGATGGGACAGTGTAGAGGGAGCTTTACTCTGTATCTAACCCGTGCTGTACCTGCCCTGGGAGTGTTTGATGGGACAGTGTAGAGGGAGCTTTACTCTGTATCTAACCCGTGCTGTACCTGCCCTGGGAGTGTTTGATGGGACAGTGTAGAGGGAGCTTTACTCTGTATCTAACCCGTGCTGTACCTGCCCTGGGAGTGTTTGATGGGACAGTGTAGAGGGAGCTTTACTCTGTATCTAACCCGTGCTGTACCTGCCCTGGGAGTGTTTGATGGGACAGTGTAGAGGGAGCTTTACTCTGTATCTAACCCGTGCTGTACCTGCCCTGGGAGTGTTTGATGGGACAGTGTAGAGGGAGCTTTACTCTGTATCTAACCCGTGCTGTACCTGCCCTGGGAGTGTTTGATGGGACAGTGTAGAGGGAGCTTTACTCTGTATCTAACCCGTGCTGTACCTGCCCTGGGAGTGTTTGATGGGACAGTGTAGAGGGAGCTTTACTCTGTATCTAACCCGTGCTGTACCTGCCCTGGGAGTGTTTGATGGGACAGTGTAGAGGGAGCTTTACTCTGTATCTAACCCGTGCTGTACCTGCCCTGGGAGTGTTTGATGGGACAGTGTAGAGGGAGCTTTACTCTGTATCTAACCCGTGCTGTACCTGCCCTGGGAGTGTTTGATGGGACAGTGTAGAGGGAGCTTTACTCTGTATCTAACCCGTGCTGTACCTGCCCTGGGAGTGTTTGATGGGACAGTGTAGAGGGAGCTTTACTCTGTATCTAACCCGTGCTGTACCTGCCCTGGGAGTGTTTGATGGGACAGTGTAGAGGGAGCTTTACTCTGTATCTAACCCGTGCTGTACCTGCCCTGGGAGTGTTTGATGGGACAGTGTAGAGGGAGCTTTACTCTGTATCTAACCCGTGCTGTACCTGCCCTGGGAGTGTTTGATGGGACAGTGTAGAGGGAGCTTTACTCTGTATCTAACCCGTGCTGTACCTGCCCTGGGAGTGTTTGATGGGACAGTGTAGAGGGAGCTTTACTCTGTATCTAACCCGTGCTGTACCTGCCCTGGGAGTGTTTGATGGGACAGTGTAGAGGGAGCTTTACTCTGTATCTAACCCGTGCTGTACCTGCCCTGGGAGTGTTTGATGGGACAGTGTAGAGGGAGCTTTACTCTGTATCTAACCCGTGCTGTACCTGCCCTGGGAGTGTTTGATGGGACAGTGTAGAGGGAGCTTTACTCTGTATCTAACCCGTGCTGTACCTGCCCTGGGAGTGTTTGATGGGACAGTGTAGAGGGAGCTTTACTCTGTATCTAACCCGTGCTGTACCTGCCCTGGGAGTGTTTGATGGGACAGTGTAGAGGGAGCTTTACTCTGTATCTAACCCGTGCTGTACCTGCCCTGGGAGTGTTTGATGGGACAGTGTAGAGGGAGCTTTACTCTGTATCTAACCCGTGCTGTACCTGCCCTGGGAGTGTTTGATGGGACAGTGTAGAGGGAGCTTTACTCTGTATCTAACCCGTGCTGTACCTGCCCTGGGAGTGTTTGATGGGACAGTGTAGAGGGAGCTTTACTCTGTATCTAACCCGTGCTGTACCTGCCCTGGGAGTGTTTGATGGGACAGTGTAGAGGGAGCTTTACTCTGTATCTAACCCGTGCTGTACCTGCCCTGGGAGTGTTTGATGGGACAGTGTAGAGGGAGCTTTACTCTGTATCTAACCCGTGCTGTACCTGCCCTGGGAGTGTTTGATGGGACAGTGTAGAGGGAGCTTTACTCTGTATCTAACCCGTGCTGTACCTGCCCTGGGAGTGTTTGATGGGACAGTGTAGAGGGAGCTTTACTCTGTATCTAACCCGTGCTGTACCTGCCCTGGGAGTGTTTGATGGGACAGTGTAGAGGGAGCTTTACTCTGTATCTAACCCGTGCTGTACCTGCCCTGGGAGTGTTTGATGGGACAGTGTAGAGGGAGCTTTACTCTGTATCTAACCCGTGCTGTACCTGCCCTGGGAGTGTTTGATGGGACAGTGTAGAGGGAGCTTTACTCTGTATCTAACCCGTGCTGTACCTGCCCTGGGAGTGTTTGATGGGACAGTGTAGAGGGAGCTTTACTCTGTATCTAACCCGTGCTGTACCTGCCCTGGGAGTGTTTGATGGGACAGTGTAGAGGGAGCTTTACTCTGTATCTAACCCGTGCTGTACCTGCCCTGGGAGTGTTTGATGGGACAGTGTAGAGGGAGCTTTACTCTGTATCTAACCCGTGCTGTACCTGCCCTGGGAGTGTTTGATGGGACAGTGTAGAGGGAGCTTTACTCTGTATCTAACCCGTGCTGTACCTGCCCTGGGAGTGTTTGATGGGACAGTGTAGAGGGAGCTTTACTCTGTATCTAACCCGTGCTGTACCTGCCCTGGGAGTGTTTGATGGGACAGTGTAGAGGGAGCTTTACTCTGTATCTAACCCGTGCTGTACCTGCCCTGGGAGTGTTTGATGGGACAGTGTAGAGGGAGCTTTACTCTGTATCTAACCCGTGCTGTACCTGCCCTGGGAGTGTTTGATGGGACAGTGTAGAGGGAGCTTTACTCTGTATCTAACCCGTGCTGTACCTGCCCTGGGAGTGTTTGATGGGACAGTGTAGAGGGAGCTTTACTCTGTATCTAACCCGTGCTGTACCTGCCCTGGGAGTGTTTGATGGGACAGTGTAGAGGGAGCTTTACTCTGTATCTAACCCGTGCTGTACCTGCCCTGGGAGTGTTTGATGGGACAGTGTAGAGGGAGCTTTACTCTGTATCTAACCCGTGCTGTACCTGCCCTGGGAGTGTTTGATGGGACAGTGTAGAGGGAGCTTTACTCTGTATCTAACCCGTGCTGTACCTGCCCTGGGAGTGTTTGATGGGACAGTGTAGAGGGAGCTTTACTCTGTATCTAACCCGTGCTGTACCTGCCCTGGGAGTGTTTGATGGGACAGTGTAGAGGGAGCTTTACTCTGTATCTAACCCGTGCTGTACCTGCCCTGGGAGTGTTTGATGGGACAGTGTAGAGGGAGCTTTACTCTGTATCTAACCCGTGCTGTACCTGCCCTGGGAGTGTTTGATGGGACAGTGTAGAGGGAGCTTTACTCTGTATCTAACCCGTGCTGTACCTGCCCTGGGAGTGTTTGATGGGACAGTGTAGAGGGAGCTTTACTCTGTATCTAACCCGTGCTGTACCTGCCCTGGGAGTGTTTGATGGGACAGTGTAGAGGGAGCTTTACTCTGTATCTAACCCGTGCTGTACCTGCCCTGGGAGTGTTTGATGGGACAGTGTAGAGGGAGCTTTACTCTGTATCTAACCCGTGCTGTACCTGCCCTGGGAGTGTTTGATGGGACAGTGTAGAGGGAGCTTTACTCTGTATCTAACCCGTGCTGTACCTGCCCTGGGAGTGTTTGATGGGACAGTGTAGAGGGAGCTTTACTCTGTATCTAACCCGTGCTGTACCTGCCCTGGGAGTGTTTGATGGGACAGTGTAGAGGGAGCTTTACTCTGTATCTAACCCGTGCTGTACCTGCCCTGGGAGTGTTTGATGGGACAGTGTAGAGGGAGCTTTACTCTGTATCTAACCCGTGCTGTACCTGCCCTGGGAGTGTTTGATGGGACAGTGTAGAGGGAGCTTTACTCTGTATCTAACCCGTGCTGTACCTGCCCTGGGAGTGTTTGATGGGACAGTGTAGAGGGAGCTTTACTCTGTATCTAACCCGTGCTGTACCTGCCCTGGGAGTGTTTGATGGGACAGTGTAGAGGGAGCTTTACTCTGTATCTAACCCGTGCTGTACCTGCCCTGGGAGTGTTTGATGGGACAGTGTAGAGGGAGCTTTACTCTGTATCTAACCCGTGCTGTACCTGCCCTGGGAGTGTTTGATGGGACAGTGTAGAGGGAGCTTTACTCTGTATCTAACCCGTGCTGTACCTGCCCTGGGAGTGTTTGATGGGACAGTGTAGAGGGAGCTTTACTCTGTATCTAACCCGTGCTGTACCTGCCCTGGGAGTGTTTGATGGGACAGTGTAGAGGGAGCTTTACTCTGTATCTAACCCGTGCTGTACCTGCCCTGGGAGTGTTTGATGGGACAGTGTAGAGGGAGCTTTACTCTGTATCTAACCCGTGCTGTACCTGCCCTGGGAGTGTTTGATGGGACAGTGTAGAGGGAGCTTTACTCTGTATCTAACCCGTGCTGTACCTGCCCTGGGAGTGTTTGATGGGACAGTGTAGAGGGAGCTTTACTCTGTATCTAACCCGTGCTGTACCTGCCCTGGGAGTGTTTGATGGGACAGTGTAGAGGGAGCTTTACTCTGTATCTAACCCGTGCTGTACCTGCCCTGGGAGTGTTTGATGGGACAGTGTAGAGGGAGCTTTACTCTGTATCTAACCCGTGCTGTACCTGCCCTGGGAGTGTTTGATGGGACAGTGTAGAGGGAGCTTTACTCTGTATCTAACCCGTGCTGTACCTGCCCTGGGAGTGTTTGATGGGACAGTGTAGAGGGAGCTTTACTCTGTATCTAACCCGTGCTGTACCTGCCCTGGGAGTGTTTGATGGGACAGTGTAGAGGGAGCTTTACTCTGTATCTAACCCGTGCTGTACCTGCCCTGGGAGTGTTTGATGGGACAGTGTAGAGGGAGCTTTACTCTGTATCTAACCCGTGCTGTACCTGCCCTGGGAGTGTTTGATGGGACAGTGTAGAGGGAGCTTTACTCTGTATCTAACCCGTGCTGTACCTGCCCTGGGAGTGTTTGATGGGACAGTGTAGAGGGAGCTTTACTCTGTATCTAACCCGTGCTGTACCTGCCCTGGGAGTGTTTGATGGGACAGTGTAGAGGGAGCTTTACTCTGTATCTAACCCGTGCTGTACCTGCCCTGGGAGTGTTTGATGGGACAGTGTAGAGGGAGCTTTACTCTGTATCTAACCCGTGCTGTACCTGCCCTGGGAGTGTTTGATGGGACAGTGTAGAGGGAGCTTTACTCTGTATCTAACCCGTGCTGTACCTGCCCTGGGAGTGTTTGATGGGACAGTGTAGAGGGAGCTTTACTCTGTATCTAACCCGTGCTGTACCTGCCCTGGGAGTGTTTGATGGGACAGTGTAGAGGGAGCTTTACTCTGTATCTAACCCGTGCTGTACCTGCCCTGGGAGTGTTTGATGGGACAGTGTAGAGGGAGCTTTACTCTGTATCTAACCCGTGCTGTACCTGCCCTGGGAGTGTTTGATGGGACAGTGTAGAGGGAGCTTTACTCTGTATCTAACCCGTGCTGTACCTGCCCTGGGAGTGTTTGATGGGACAGTGTAGAGGGAGCTTTACTCTGTATCTAACCCGTGCTGTACCTGCCCTGGGAGTGTTTGATGGGACAGTGTAGAGGGAGCTTTACTCTGTATCTAACCCGTGCTGTACCTGCCCTGGGAGTGTTTGATGGGACAGTGTAGAGGGAGCTTTACTCTGTATCTAACCCGTGCTGTACCTGCCCTGGGAGTGTTTGATGGGACAGTGTAGAGGGAGCTTTACTCTGTATCTAACCCGTGCTGTACCTGCCCTGGGAGTGTTTGATGGGACAGTGTAGAGGGAGCTTTACTCTGTATCTAACCCGTGCTGTACCTGCCCTGGGAGTGTTTGATGGGACAGTGTAGAGGGAGCTTTACTCTGTATCTAACCCGTGCTGTACCTGCCCTGGGAGTGTTTGATGGGACAGTGTAGAGGGAGCTTTACTCTGTATCTAACCCGTGCTGTACCTGCCCTGGGAGTGTTTGATGGGACAGTGTAGAGGGAGCTTTACTCTGTATCTAACCCGTGCTGTACCTGCCCTGGGAGTGTTTGATGGGACAGTGTAGAGGGAGCTTTACTCTGTATCTAACCCGTGCTGTACCTGCCCTGGGAGTGTTTGATGGGACAGTGTAGAGGGAGCTTTACTCTGTATCTAACCCGTGCTGTACCTGCCCTGGGAGTGTTTGATGGGACAGTGTAGAGGGAGCTTTACTCTGTATCTAACCCGTGCTGTACCTGCCCTGGGAGTGTTTGATGGGACAGTGTAGAGGGAGCTTTACTCTGTATCTAACCCGTGCTGTACCTGCCCTGGGAGTGTTTGATGGGACAGTGTAGAGGGAGCTTTACTCTGTATCTAACCCGTGCTGTACCTGCCCTGGGAGTGTTTGATGGGACAGTGTAGAGGGAGCTTTACTCTGTATCTAACCCGTGCTGTACCTGCCCTGGGAGTGTTTGATGGGACAGTGTAGAGGGAGCTTTACTCTGTATCTAACCCGTGCTGTACCTGCCCTGGGAGTGTTTGATGGGACAGTGTAGAGGGAGCTTTACTCTGTATCTAACCCGTGCTGTACCTGCCCTGGGAGTGTTTGATGGGACAGTGTAGAGGGAGCTTTACTCTGTATCTAACCCGTGCTGTACCTGCCCTGGGAGTGTTTGATGGGACAGTGTAGAGGGAGCTTTACTCTGTATCTAACCCGTGCTGTACCTGCCCTGGGAGTGTTTGATGGGACAGTGTAGAGGGAGCTTTACTCTGTATCTAACCCGTGCTGTACCTGCCCTGGGAGTGTTTGATGGGACAGTAGAGGGAGCTTTACTCTGTATCTAACCCGTGCTGTACCTGCCCTGGGAGTGTTTGATGGGACAGTGTAGAGGGAGCTTTACTCTGTATCTAACCCGTGCTGTACCTGCCCTGGGAGTGTTTGATGGGACAGTGTAGAGGGAGCTTTACTCTGTATCTAACCCGTGCTGTACCTGCCCTGGGAGTGTTTGATGGGACAGTGTAGAGGGAGCTTTACTCTGTATCTAACCCGTGCTGTACCTGCCCTGGGAGTGTTTGATGGGACAGTGTAGAGGGAGCTTTACTCTGTATCTAACCCGTGCTGTACCTGCCCTGGGAGTGTTTGATGGGACAGTGTAGAGGGAGCTTTACTCTGTATCTAACCCGTGCTGTACCTGCCCTGGGAGTGTTTGATGGGACAGTGTAGAGGGAGCTTTACTCTGTATCTAACCCGTGCTGTACCTGCCCTGGGAGTGTTTGATGGGACAGTGTAGAGGGAGCTTTACTCTGTATCTAACCCGTGCTGTACCTGCCCTGGGAGTGTTTGATGGGACAGTGTAGAGGGAGCTTTACTCTGTATCTAACCCGTGCTGTACCTGCCCTGGGAGTGTTTGATGGGACAGTGTAGAGGGAGCTTTACTCTGTATCTAACCCGTGCTGTACCTGCCCTGGGAGTGTTTGATGGGGACAGTGTAGAGGGAGCTTTACTCTGTATCTAACCCGTGCTGTACCTGCCCTGGAGTGTTGATGGGGACAGTGTAGAGGGAGCTTTACTCTGTATCTAACCCGTGCTGTACCTGCCCTGGAGTGTTTTGATGGGACAGTGTAGAGGGAGCTGTACTCTGTATCTAACCGTGCTGTACCTGCCTGTGGGAGTGTTTGATGGGACAGTGTAGAGGGAGCTTTTCTGTATCTAACCCGTGCTGTACCTGCCCTGGGAGTGTTTGATGGGACAGTGTAGAGGGAGCTTTACTCTGTATCTAACCCGTGCTGTACCTGCCCTGGGAGTGTTTGATGGGACAGTGTAGAGGGAGCTTTACTCTGTATCTAACCCGTGCTGTACCTGCCCCGGGAGTGTTTGACCAGTTGAGGACTTTGTCTGTATCGGAAACCCAGGCCCCTATATTACTCTTACTTACCTCTTATTCTGTATGCTAACCTGTGCTCTTGCCCTTAGAGATAGTGACGAGGGAGCTTTCTCTGTATCTAACCGTGCTGTACCTGCCCAGGGAGTGTTTGATGGCACAGTGTAGAGGGAGCTTTACTCTGTATCTAACCCGTGCTGTACCGGCCTGGGAGTGTTTGATGGGTCAGTGTAGAGGGAGCTTTACTCTGTATCTAACCCGTGCTGTACCTGCCCTGGAGTGTTTGATGGGACAGTGTAGAGGGAGCTTTACTCTGTATCTAACCCGTGCTGTACCTGCCCTGGGAGTGTTTGATGGGACAGTGTAGAGGGAGCTTTACTCTGTATCTAACCCGTGCTGTACCTGCCCTGGGAGTGTTTGATGGGACAGTGTAGAGGGAGCTTTACTCTGTATCTAACCCGTGCTGTACATGCCCTGGGTGTTTGATGGGACAGTGTAGAGGGAGCTTTACTCTGTATCTAACCCGTGCTGTACCTGCCCTGGGAGTGTTTGATGGGACAGTGTAGAGGGAGCTTTACTCTGTATCTAACCCGTGCTGTACTGCCCTGGGAGTGTTTGATGGGACAGTGTAGAGGAGCTTTACTCTGTATCTAACCCGTGCTGTACCTGCCCTGGGAGTGTTTGATGGGACAGTGTAGAGGGAGCTTTACTCTGTATCTAACCGTGCTGTACCTGCCCTGGGAGTGTTTGATGGGACAGTGTAGAGGGAGCTTTACTCTGTATCTAACCCGTGCTGTACCTGCCCTGGGAGTGTTTGATGGGACAGTGTGAGGGAGCTTTACTCTGTATTACCCGTGCTGTACCTGCCCTGGGAGTGTTTGATGGGGACAGTGTAGAGGGAGCTTTACTCTGTATCTAACCCGTGCTGTACCTGCCCTGGGAGTGTTTGATGGGACAGTGTAGAGGGAGCTTTACTCTGTATCTAACCCGTGCTGTACTGCCCTGGGTGTGTTGATGGGACAGTGTAGAGGGAGCTTTACTCTGTATCTAACCCGTGCTGTACCTGCCTGGGAGTGTTTGATGGGACAGTGTAGAGGGAGCTTTACTCTGTATCTAACCCGTGCTGTACCTGCCCTGGGAGTGTTTGATGGGGACAGTGTAGAGGGAGCTTTACTCTGATCTAACCCGTGCTGTACCTGCCCTGGGAGTGTTTGATGGGACAGTGTAGAGGGAGCTTTACTCTGTATCTAACCCGTGCTGTACTGACCCTGGGAGTGTTGATGGGACAGTGTAGAGGAGCTTTACTCTGTATCTAACCCGTGCTGTACCTGCCCTGGGAGTGTTTGATGGGACAGTGTAGAGGGAGCTTTACTCTGTATCTAACCCGTGCTGTACCTGCCCTGGGAGTGTTTGATGGGACAGTGCAGAGGGAGCTTTACTCTGTATCTAACCGTGCTGTACCTGCCCTGGGAGTGTTTGATGGGACAGTGTAGAGGGAGCTTTACTCTGTATCTAAACCGTGCTGTACCTGCCCTGGGAGTGTTTGATGGGGACAGTGTAGAGGGAGCTTTACTCTGTATCTAACCCGTGCTGTACCTGCCCTGGGAGTGTTTGATGGGGACAGTGTAGAGGGAGCTTTACTCTGTATCTAACCCGTGCTGTACCTGCCCTGGAGTGTTTGATGGGACAGTGTAGAGGGAGCTTTACTCTGTATCTAACCCGTGCTGTACCTGCCCTGGGAGTGTTTGATGGGACAGATTAGAGGGAGCTTTACTCTGTATCTAACCCGTGCTGTACCTGCCCTGGGAGTGTTTGATGGGACAGTGTAGAGGGAGCTTTACTCTGTATCTACCCGTGCTGTACCTGCCCTGGGAGTGTTTGATGGGACAGTGTAGAGGAGCTTTACTCTGTATCTAACCGTGCTGTACCTGCCCTGGGAGTGTTTGATGGGACAGTGTAGAGGGAGCTTTACTCTGTATCTAACCCGTGCTGACTGCCCTGGGAGTGTTTGATGGGACAGTGTAGAGGGAGCTTTACTCTGTATCTAACCCGTGCTGTACCTGCCCTGGGAGTGTTTGATGGGACAGTGTTAGAGGGAGCTTTACTCTGTATCTAACCCGTGCTGTACCTGCCCTGGGAGTGTTTGATGGGACAGTGTAGAGGGAGCTTTACTCTGTATCTAACCCGTGCTGTACCTGCCCTGGGAGTGTTTGATGGGACAGTGTAGAGGGAGCTTTACTCTGTATGTAACCGTGCTGTACCTGCCCTGGGAGTGTTTGATGGGGACAGTGTAGAGGGAGCTTTTACTTTCTAATCTATCTAACCCGTGCTGTACCTGCCCTGGGAGTGTTTGATGGGGACAGTGTAGAGGGAGCTTTACTCTGTATCTAACCCGTGCTGTTACCTGCCCTGGAGTGTTTGAGGGGACAGTGTAGAGGGAGCTTTACTCTGTATCTAACCCATGCTGTACCTGCCCTGGGAGTGTTTGATGGGACAGTGTAGAGGGAGCTTTACTCGGTATCTAACCCGTGCTGTACCTGCCCTGGGAGTGTTTGATGGGACAGTGTAGAGGGAGCTTTACTCTGTATCTAACCGTGCTGTACCTGCCTGGGAGTGTTTGATGGGGACAGTGTAGAGGGAGCTTTACTCTGTATCTAACCCGTGCTGTACCTGCCCTGGGAGTGTTTGATGGGACAGTGAGAGGAGCTTTACTCTGTATCTAACCCGTGCTGTACCTGCCCTGGGAGTGTTGATGGGACAGTGTAGAGGGAGCTTTACTCTGTATCTAACCCGTGCTGTACCTGCCCTGGGAGTGTTTGATGGGACAGTGTAGAGGAGCTTTACTCTGTATCTAACCCGTGCTGTACCCTGCTGGGAGTGTTTGATGGGACAGTGTAGAGGGAGCTTTACTCTGTATACTAACCCGTGCTGTACCTGCCCTGGGAGTGTTTGATGGGGACAGTGTAGAGGGAGCTTACTCTGTATCTAACCCGTGCTGTACCTGCCCTGGGAGTGTTTGATGGGGACAGTGTAGAGGGAGCTTTACTCTGTATCTAACCCGTGCTGTCCTGCCCTGGGAGTGTTTGATGGGACAGTGTAGAGGGAGCTTTACTCTGTATCTAACCCGTGCTGTACCTGCCCTGGGAGTGTTTGATGGGGACAGTGTAGAGGGAGCTTTACTCTGTATCTACCCGTGCTGTACCTGCCCTGGAGTGTTTGATGGGACAGTGTAGAGGGAGCTTTACTCTGTATCTAACCCGTGCTGTACCTGCCCTGGAGTGTTTGATGGGGACAGTGTAGAGGGAGCTTTACTCTGTATCTAACCCGTGCTGTACCTGCCCTGGGAGTTTTGATGGGACAGTGTAGAGGGGCTTTACTCTGTATCTAACCCGTGCTGTACCTGCCCTGGGAGTGTTTGATGGGGACAGTGTAGAGGGAGCTTTACTCTGTATCTAACCCGTGCTGTACCTGCCCTGGGAGTGTTTGATGGGGACAGTGTAGAGGGAGCTTTACTCTGTATCTAACCCGTGCTGTACCTGCCCTGAGAGTGTTTGATGGGACAGTGTAGAGGGAGCTTTACTCGTATCTAACCCGTGCTGTACCTGCCCTGAGAGTGTTTGATGGGACAGTGTAGAGGGAGCTTTACTCTGTATCTAACCCTGCTGTTACCTGCCCTGGGAGTGTTTGATGGGACAGTGTAGAGGGAGCTTTACTCTGTAATCTACTCCCGTGCTGTACCTGCCCTGGGAGTGTTTGATGGGGACAGTGTAGAGGGAGCTTTACTCTGGATCTAACCCGTGCTGTACATGCCCAGGG
>JASTWF010002634.1:0-19890 GCA_030390025.1 Squalus acanthias | reverse complement strand
GGTTGCGCCGCAGCTTATTTGTTGGCTGTCCTCTTTCGGGGAGGTTGTCGGACGCCGGAAGTTCCGCCAGCGCCATCTTGTCATACGGAGAAAGGCTTCTCTGGCAGCTTGATTGAATATATGAGTTCCGCGGCGACTCCGCGTATTTATTACTAATCATTTCATCTATAGGGTGGTATTTACAGCTTGAAGGCGTCGTATTTGCTTTAGTTTCTCGCTGTCCCTGAGCTCGGTGGACCAGAGGTGGCGGGCGCCATGTTGTTGTATGGCAATGGTTTCTCCCCGCGGCAGCGATGAACCGTTCGGAGTGGAGAGCTGCTGACGAGGGCGCCATCTTGTTGTACGGATGCTGGAACTCTGTTGTTGCCTCTTGACAAGTGTATGGTAGATATCTGTCTGTTTGTTGATCTGGAAAATGGTGATCTCGTGTTCGGCTCACTCCTGTACTAACAGGCAGGGTAAAGTAGCCAAGTCTATCTCATTCCACAGGTGGGTGTACTATGCAAGATCAGGATTGTCTCTTTTTGCAGTGTTCAATTTATTCCACTTTTAAAAAGATTCCCCATGCAAAATTATTTTCTTGTAATTTAGTCTCATTTTATTTCCAAAACCCATTTGTATCTGTTGTACTTTTTTTTGAGTTAAGAATCCAACAAACATGGAATCCCATGAACACGTTTTAGAGTTTCCAAATCAAGCTACTGAGAAATCCCCACAAGAGTTTTTGTTTGTACAATGTGAAGTTGACACTTCCTGTAAAGACACACCACGACAAGCCCGTGTCCAAAGAACTTTGGTGCAGTTGATAGATCCAAGACTTAGGGACCCGAGGGTTGCCAACTCTGGTTGGAGGCATTCCTAGAGGTTTGATCATTTGACTTCTACAATGTTATTGCGTTTAACCTTAAAGCTTGGATCCCCTGTCGTTGAGTATCTTAGCTCGTGGTTTTGTGCTTGCAGCTGTTGTGCAACAAGTTCCAAGAACCAGGAGGCCACCTGTGTACAAGGGAAATCGAGGGCGGGGAAGAGTATCATGAGGTGAGGTGAGGGAGCGATTTGCAGAGGGGAAACCAGAGTTGGGAGGAACTTTGATTCCACCAGTAACTAATGGTAACATAATCAACAGTAATACAATAACTCACGATATTTAACTGGTTGCAGTAGGTGTACTGCCCTAGTATCCTACCTGTAACTAGTAGTAACCGTATAACCTATAATCCTAAAACCCAACTGTCCAGCCTTTGGCCCTCTGTTCACCATGCTATTTCTGCAGCTACCGATCTACTCAACCACACCCTCACCACCACTTTTGATATCCTAATCCCTATTAAAACAATTACTCTCTCTCACCCTGGACGTTCCCCCTGGTACGGCCCTCATCTTCGATCCCTTAAGTCCAAGGGACGCAGACTTGAACGGATATGGCAGACAACTGGTTTAACCATTCACTGGCTGGACCACATAAAGCATTATTGGGCCCTGCTCTCGTCTGCCAAAATTGCTCATTATTCCAGAATCATAATGGAATGCAAAGATAAACCCCAGCTCCTATTCTCTACTGCTAATGTCATGGAACCAACCAGGGAACAGGCTATTTTATTGTATTGAGACAGGGTTAATTAGCAATCTCATAGTAAAGGATCCTCTGGGGCAGAGTAATCATCATATGATAGAATTTCACGTTAAGTTTGAGAGTGACTTGCCTAAGTCTGAAACTAGAGTCTTAAACTTAAATAAAGCCAATTACATAGGTATGAGGGGTGAGTTGGCTATGGTAGATTGGAAAAATAGATTAAAAGATATGGTGGTAGATAAGCAGTGGCTAGCATTTAAAGAAATAGTTCATAATTCTCAACAAAAATTCATTCCATTGAGAAACAAAAACTCCACGGGAAAAGTGATCCATCCGTGGCTAACTAAAGAAGTTAAGGATAGCATTAGATTGAAAGAAGAAGCTTATAATGTTGCGAAGAATCGTAGTAAGCCTCAGGATTGGGAGAGTTTCAGAAACCAGCAAAGGGTGACCAAAAAATTGATTAAAAAGGGAAAAAATAGAATATGAGAGAAAACTAGCAAGAAATATAAAACCAGATTGTAAGAGTTTCTACAAGTGTGTAAAAAGGAAGAGAGTAGCGACAGTAAACTTTGGTCCCTTAAAGGCTGAGACAGGAGAAATTATTATGGTAAATAAGGAAATGGCAGAAACGTTAAACACACATTTTGTATCTGTCTTCACAGTAGAAGACACAAAAAGCATAACAAAAGTGGTGGGGAACCAAGGGTCTAATGAGGGTGAGGAACTTAACATAATTAATATATGTGAAGAAAAAGCACTAGAGAAACTAATGGGACTAAAAGCTGACAAATCCCCTGGACCTGACGGCCTACATCCTAGGGTTCTAAAAGAGGTGGCTGAAGAGATAGTGGATACATTGGTTTTGATCTTCCAAAATTCCCTAGATTCTAGAACGGTCCCAGTCGATTGGAAGGTCACAAATATAACTCTGCTATTCAAGAAAGGAGGGAGAGAGAAAACAGGGAATTACAGGCCAGTTAGCCTGACATCAGTCATCGGGAAAATGCTGGAATCCATTGTTAAGGAAGTGATATCAGGGCACTTAGAAAATCATAACATGTCGGAGGTGCCATCTTTCAGATGAGACGTTAAACCGAAGCCCTGTCTGCTCTCTCGGGTGGACTTAAAAGATCCCATGGCTCTATGTCGAAGAAGAGCAGGGGAGTTATCGCCGGTGTTCTGGCCAATATTTATCCCTCAACCAACATAACAAAAACAGATTGTCTGGTCATTATCACATTGCTGTTTGTGGGACCTTGCTGTGCGCAAATTGGCTGCCGCGTTTCCCACATTACAGCAGTGACTCCACTTAAAAAAAAAAAGTACTTCATTTACTGTAAAGTGCTTTGAGAGGTCCGGTGGTCGTGAAAGGCACTATATAAATGCAAGTCTTTCATTCGTTCGTTCCTTTTCTTGGAGGTGATGCAACGACAGTTCACTTGATTGACTCGTGGGTTGAGAGGGCTGTCCTATGATGAGAGATTGTGTAGAATGGGCCTATACTCTCTGGAGTTTAGAAGAATGAGAGGTGATCTCATTGAAACATACAAGATTCTGAAGGGGATTGACAGGGTCGATGCTGAGAGGTTGTTTCCCCTGGCTGGAGAGTCTAGAACTAGGGGGCATAGTCTCAGGATAAGGGGTAGGCCATTTAAGACTGAGATGAGAAGGAATTTCTTCACTCAGGGTTGTGAATCTTTGGAATTCTCTGCCCCAGAGGGCTGTGAATGCTGAGTCTTTGAGTATATTCAAGGCTGAGATATAGATTTTTGGACTCTAGGGGAATCGAGAGATATGGAGATCGGGCGGGAAAGTGGAATTGAGGTTGATGATCAGCCTTGATCTCATTGAATGACGGAGCAGTCTTGAGGGGCCATATGGCCTACTCCTGCTCCTATTTCTTATGTTCTTAAACTCCTCTGCCCTGTCTCCTCCACCCTCACCTCCAAGAACAAGTGTGAGGAGCTCATGGACTTCTTTGTCTCTAAGATTGAGACCATCCATTCAGCTGCCTCTGCCACTTCCCTTCCTTGCGCTAACCCACCGGGCCAAACCTCCTCTAAGGTCCCCCCCTGAACTGCCATCTTTCTCCAGTTTCTTTCCGATCTCCCCTCATGACCTCTCCGCGCTCATCTTGTCCATGAGACCCACTTCCTGCTCCCTTGACCCTATTCCCACCAAACTGCTGACCACCCACCTTCCTTTTCTGGCTCCCATGTTAGCTGACATTGTTAACGGTTCTCTCTTCTCGGGTACTGTCCCCCTCTCCCTCAAATCTGCCGTCATCACCCCTCTCCTCAAAAAAACAACCCTTGACCCCTCTGTCCTTGCAAACTACCACCCCATCTCCAACCTCCCTTTCCTCTCAAGTCCTTGAACGTGTTGTCGCCACCCAAGTCCGTGCCCGTCTTTCCAGGAACTCCATGTTTGAATCCCTCCAATCCTGTTTCCGCCTCTGCCACAGTACCGAAACAGCTCTCATCAAAGTCACAAATTACATCCTTTGTGACTGTGACAATGGTAAACTATCTCTCCTCGTCCTTCTTGACTTGTCTGCAGCCTTTGGCACAGTTGACCACTCCATCCTTCTCCAACACCTCTCCACCATCGTCCAGCTGGGTGGGACTGCACTTGCCTGGTTCCGTTCTTATCTATCTAGTCGTAGCCAAAGAATCATCTGCAATGGCTTCTCTTCCCGCTCCCGTATCATTACCTCTGGATAGATCCTTGGACCCCCCCTCCCACAAACATCTTCCGAAAACGCAGCGTCAGTTTCCACATGAACGCTGACGACACCCAGCTCTACCTCACCACCACTTCTCTCAACCTCTCCAGTGTCTCTAAATTGTCACATTGCTTGTCTGACATACAGTTCTGGATGAGCAGAAATTTTCTCCAATTAAATATTGGGAAGACCGAAGCCATTGTTTTCGGTCCCCGCCACTGACTCCATCCTGCTCCCTAGCATCTGTCTGAGGCTGAACGACACTATTCGCAACCTTGGTGTCATATTTGACCCTGAAATGAGTTTCCAACCACTTATCCACGGCGTAACCAAGACTGCCTATTTCCACCTCCGTAACATCGCCTGTCTCCGCCCTTGCCTCAGCTCATCCGCTGCTGAAACCCTCATCCATGCCTTTGTTACCTCTAGACTTGACTATTCCAACGCAC
The DNA here is from genome assembly GCA_030390025.1 of Squalus acanthias. Taxonomy (NCBI): domain Eukaryota; kingdom Metazoa; phylum Chordata; class Chondrichthyes; order Squaliformes; family Squalidae; genus Squalus; species Squalus acanthias. The sequence continues at coordinate 15,140 of JASTWF010002634.1, read as the reverse complement.
TCCTAACTGGCCTCCCACATTCTACCCTACGTAAACTTGAGATCCTCCAATACTCGGCTGCCCGTGTCCTAACTCACACCAAGTCCCGTTCACCCATCACCCCTGTGCTCGTTGACCTACACTGGCTCCCGGTTAAGCAACGCCTTGATTTCAAAATTCTCATCCTTGTTTTCAAATCCCTCCATGGCCTCGCCCCTCCCTGTCTCTGTATTCTCCTCCAGCCCCACAACCCCCACTCCACCCCACCACACAATATCTGTGCTCCTCTAATTCTGCCCTCTTGAGCATCCCTGATTATAATCACTCAACCACGTGCCTTCTGTTGCCTAGGCCCTAAGCTCTGGAATGCCCTCCCTAAACCTCTGCCTCTCTACCTCTCAAGATGTAGAATCAGTTTGGGTGGAGATAAGAAATAGTAAGGGTAAGATGTCACTGGTGGGAGTAGTATCTAGGCCCCCTAATAGTAGCTATATTGTAGGACAGAGTATAAATCAAGAAATAATGGGGGCTTGTAAGAAAGGTACTGCAATAATCATGGGTGATTTTAATCATCATATAGATTGGACAAATCAAATTGGCAAGGGTAGCCTTGAGGACGAGTTCATAGAGTGTATTCGGGATGGTTTCTTAGGGCAATATGTTGAGGAACCAACCAGGGAGCAGGCTATTTTAGATCTGGTAATGTGTACTGAGACAGGATTAATTAATGGTCTCATAGTAAAGGATCCCCTAGGGAAGAGTGATCATAGCATGGTAGAATTTCAAATTCATTTTGAGGGTGAGAAACTTGGGTCTGAAACTAGTGTCCTGAACTTAAATAAAGGCAATTACAAGGGTATGAGGACAGAGTTGGCTAAAGTGGACTGGGAAAATAGATTAAAGGGTAAGACGGTAGATCAGCAGTGGCAGACATTTAAGGAGATATTTCATAAATCTCAGCAAAGGTATATTCCAGTGAGAAAGAAAGGCTCTACGAGAAGGATGCACCATCCGTGGCTAACTAAGGAAGTTAAGGAGGGTATCAAATTGAAAGAAAAGGCATACAATGCTGCAAAGATTAGTGGTAGGCCAGCGGATTGTGACATTTTTGGAAACCAGCAAAGGATGAATAAAAAAATTATAAAGAGGGAGAAGATAGAGTATGAGAGTAAACTAGCAAATAATATAAAAACCGACAGTAAGAGCTTCTATAGGTATATAAAAAGGAAGAGAGTAGCTAAAGTAAACGTTGGTCCCTTAGAGGATGAGACTGGGGAATTAATAATGGGAAATAGAGAAATGGCAGAGACTCTAAACAATTATTTTGGATCGGTCTTCACGGTAGAAGACACTAAAAACATCCCAATAATAATAGATAATCAAGGGGCTATAGGGAGGGAGGAACTTAAAACAATCTCTATCACTAGAGAAAAAGTACTAGGCAAACTAATGGGGCTAAAGGCCGACAAGTCCCCTGGACCGGATGGCCTGTGTCCTAGGGTCTTAAAAGAAGTGGCTACAGAGATAGTGGATGCGTTGGTTGTAATCTACCAAAATTCCCTGGATTCTGGAGAGGTCCCAGCGGATTGGAAGACCGCAAATGTAACGCCCCTATTTAAGAAAGGAGGGAGACAGAAAGCAGGAAACTATAGACCAGTTAGCCTAACATCTGTCATTGGGAAAATGCTGGAATCCATTATTAAGGAGGTACTAGCAGGACATTTAGACAATCATAAGACAATCAAGCAGAGTCAACATGGTTTTATGAAAGGGAAATCGTGTTTGACAAATTTGCTAGAGTTCTTTGAAGGTGTAACAAACAGGGTGGATAAAGGGGAACCAGTAGATGTAGTGTATTTGGATTTCCAGAAGGCATTCGATAATGTGCCATATAAAAGGTTACTGCACAGGATAAGAGCGCACGGGGTTGGGGGTAATATATTGGCATCGATAGGGGATTGGCTAACTAACAGAAAACAGAGAGTCGGGATAAATGGGTCATTTTTCCGGTTGGCAATCAGTAACTAGTGGGGTGCCACAGGGATCAATGCTGGGGCCTCAACTATTTACAATCTATATTAATGACTTGTATGAAGGGACCGAGTGTACTGTAGCCAAATTTGCTGATGATACAGAGATAGGTGGGAAAGCAAGTTGTGAGGAGGACACAGAGTCTGCAAAGGGATATAGATTGGTTAAGTGAGTGGGCAAAAATTTGGCAGATGGAGTATAATGTGGGAAAATGTGAGGTTGTCCACTTTGGAAGGAAGAATGAAAAAGCAAATTATTATTTAAATGGAGTGAGACTACAAAATGCTGCGGTACAAAGGGATCTGGGGGTCCTAGTAAATGAAACACAAAAGGTTAGCATGCAGGTACAGCATGTAATTAGGAAGACTAATGGAATGTTGGCCTTTATTGCAAGGGGTATGGAGTATAAAAGTAGGGAAGTTTTGATGCAACTTTACAGGGCGCTAGTGAGACCGCACCTGGAGTACTGTGTACAGTTTTGGTCTCCATATTTAAGGAAGGATATACTTGCATTCGAGGCAGTGCAGAGAAGGTTCACTAGGTTGATTCCTGGGATGAAGGGGTTGATGTATGACAAAAGGTTGAGCAGGTTGGGCCTATACTCATTGGAGTTTAGAAGAATGGGAGGTGATCTTATTGAAACATATAAGATTCTGAGGGGGCTTGACAGGGTAGATGCTGAGAGGATGTTTCCTCTAGTGGGGGAATCTAGAACTAGGGGGCATAGTTTCAGAATAAGGGGTCGCCCATTTAAGACGGAGATGAGGAGGAATTTCTTCTCTCAGAGGGTCGTGAATCTTTGGAATTCTCTACCCCAGAGAGCTGTGGAGGCGGAGTTATTGAATATATTCAAGGCGGCGAATTTGAACTACAAGAGAGTCAAGGGGTATGGGGAAAGAGCGGGAAAGTGGTGTTGAGGCCATGATCTTATTGAATGGCGGAGCAGGCTCGAGGGGCTGATTGGGCTGCTCCTGTTTCTTATGTTCTTTCCTCCTTTAAGACACTCTTTAAAACCTAACTCTTAACTGCCCTAATTTCTCCATGTGTGACTTGGTGTCAAATTTTCTTTTAATACTCCTGTGAAGCACCATGGGACGTTTTACTATGTTAAAGGTGCTATATAAATACAAGTTGTTGCTGTTGTTGTTGATATTCACCCTGAAACTGTAGCCAGAATCCCCCTACTCTGCACCCCAGTCAATGCCACTTTTAACAGGCTCCATTTCTCTCCCTATAGCCTTGGACTCTGGTTCTATGTGAAGGTGACAACTCTGAACTGGAAGCCTCAGACAGAACTAATCTGTACTTGGACTTCACACGTCCCTGTCTCTCTTTTCCCCACCCCGTTCCTCCCAGATATGCAAGGAGGACACCGAGGGTACAGACCACCTCGCCAGTACGGGGTTCCAACAGTGTGTGTCCCCCCGCCCTGCCCTTTCCTGGAAATGCCAACACACCCATTCCCACAATACCAGTGGTTCTTACCAGAGAGAGAATGGGAGCTATAGTTAAGGTCTGAAATTATTAATCCACTTTTTCCTCCATACACTCTGTGCGAGGCATTAGTCACATTAGGTTTAATTCTGCAGGGCCCCAGGGGAAATACCGGGTTAATATTGCACAGCTTTTGTGGTAACACAATACAGCTTCCTGTGACTCGAACTTTATTGCATCACTTCCTGTGATTAGTCCAGGATAAATACTGGACTGATCAGTTGGATCCTGGAGAGGCATAGAGTAAGACCTCTTTTGTATGTAGCACCTTTTTAGTTGATTAAAGCTTACTTTAAGTTCACCACGCGTAAGGCTCATTCTTACGACAATTTAATCAACTTTGGAAAACTTCGCACTCAAACTTTTTGGACGAACTCGGAACTAAGGATCCAGGGAATCACCCATCATGGAAAACATCCTTAAACCATCGCATCTTGACTTGGACCCAAACACCCCAGCAGCCGGTAAGGTGTGGAAACACTGGTATCGCACATTTGAAAATTTTCTTGAATATTGCAAGGCTGATGATAACTCAAAGTTGCGGATACTCATCAACTGTGTCACCCCGAATGTATTTCAGTATGTGGAGGAATGGGACAGTTACGAGGAGGCAATTCGGACGCTTAAGAGACTATATACTAAGACACCGAATGAGGTCTATGCCAGACATTTACTAGCTACAGCCCAACAAGGGCCGGAGGAATCCATTGAGAAATTCCTCCAAGAGCTTCGCAGACTTAGTATGGACTGTAACTTTAAGGCGGCCTCAGCTGAGCTGTACCGTGAAGAAATGATCCGTGATGCTTTCATCTGCGGGCTTGCCTCCCCATTTATACGCCAGCGTCTACTGGAAAGTAAGACACTTGAGCTGCAGAGAGCTTATGACATGGCTTGCTCTCTAGATCTGGCAAAAAGAAATGCAGACCTTTATACAGTGCCCAGACCTCGGTCTACTGCCTTAACTACAGTCAGGCAATTTAAGAGGCCACAGGTGAACTCTATTAGGGAGGTCTTTATCCCTGACGATCAATCTGATGACTTCACTGATGAAGAGGATGATGACCCCACTGTGGCAGCCTCTTGGCAATCTAAGAAATGCTTCTTTTGTGGTGATGAGTTCCACCCTCGGAAATTCTGCCCTGCTCGCAATGCGTTTTGCAGTCATTGCAACAAAAAGGGTCATTTTGCAAAGGTTTGCCTATCAAGAGCCTCTACGAGGGCTTATCAAGCTAAGTCCTACCGAACTGCCCCGGTAAGGGCCTATCAAGATGTTCCGGCTAAAATCTATCGTGCTTCCTCTCGAAGAAACACACCTAGAGTTTCAGCCACTCTTTGTGCAACGACACCAATTACAGCTGCTTGTCCTCAGAACCTATTCCATGCAGCTACAAAAGCATCAATTAATGGACATACTTTAGATGCCTTAATTGACTCAGGTAGCACTGATAGTTTCATTAGGGAACAGATTGTTGCAGAGTTAAAGCTACATGTTTTCCCATCGGACCAGGCAGTTGCGATGGCTCAGTCATCACTTAATACCAGAATTTCTGGCTTTTGTATGGTTGAAATAACACTTAATGGTCGCAGGTATCCCTCCACCCGGCTTTTGGTGCTCAAGGACTTATGTAGTGATCTTATCTTAGGGCTGGATTTTCAAAAGCAGCATAAGAAGCTCACCATTGAGTTCGGCGGATCCAAACCTGAACTCACTATTTCTAATATACTACCTCGATTACCGTTCTGTGCATTGTCAGCAGCTTCACTGGATGAACCCTCACTGTTTTCCAGTATCCCTCCTCGATGCAAACCGATTATAACAAAGTCACGACGTTTCAGTCAGGGAGACCAGTCTTTTATTGCGGCTGAGATTTCTCGGCTTTTAGCAGAGGATATCATCGAGCCTTGTTCGTCGCCATGGCGCGCCCAGGTCGTTATTGTTAAGAACCCTCTACAACCTCACAAGAAACGGCTGTGCATTGACTATTCACAGACCATCAACCAATATACGGACTTGGACGCATACCCATTGCCGTGCATCGATGATATGGTTAATAAATTGGCTGAGTACACGGTGTTCTCAACATATGATCTGAAAAGTGCCTATCATCAGGTACCCTTGAAGGTCTCAGACAAGCAGTATACGGCCTTTGAAGCCAATGGACGGCTGTATCAATTTCGTCGCCTCCCCTTTGGGGTCACTAATGGAGTGGCTGTCTTCCAGTGAGCAATGGATGACCTGGTCAAACAGGAAGACTTGAAGGATACGTTTCCTTATCTGGACAATATTACTGTCGCAGGTCGCAATCAGCGGGAACATGACGCCAATCTCCAACGATTTTGGGATGCACTCCAGCACCGTAATTTGACATTAAATGCGGCTAAATCCATTGAGTCACAACCAACCATCAACATCCTTGTCTATTGTGTGGGCAATGGCATCATTAAACCTGACCCTGAAAGGCTTCGCCCACTCCAAGAACTCCCGCCACCTAAGAATCCGGCTTCCTTGCGCCGGGCCCTCGGCCTGTTTGCATACTATGCTAAATGGATTCCTAACTTCTCGGACCGAATCCAACCTCTACTGAAGGCCAGCACATTCCCACTAGACACAGCGGCTGTTGCAGCCTTTAACCTCCTGAAAAAACAGTTGGAGAAAGCGGCTCTTCACTCCATCGATGAGAGTCTTCCTTTTGTTGTTGAGTGTGATGCCTCGGAGGTGGCGATCTCGGCCACTCTGAATCAGGAAGGTCGTCCGGTGGCATTTTTGTCCAGGACTTTTCAAGGGGCTGAGCTACATTATCCTCCAGTCGAGAAAGAAGCTACAGCCATCATAGAGGCAGTACGGAAGTGGAGTCATCTCCTAGCTCGCCAGCACTTTACCTTAATCACGGACCAGCGATCGGTCGCCTTCATGCTCGATAACCGAAAACGGACCAAAATTAAAAATAATAAAATCCAGCTTTGGCGGCTGGAATTGGCCTCTTTTGGTTACACCATCCACTATCGACCTGGCAAGGAGAATGTGGCTCTGGATACCCTCACACGAGCATTCTGCTCCGCCATGGCACCCTCTACGCTCGTAGACATCCATGATGGGTTGTGTCATCCGGGCGTTACTCGCATGCTACACTTTGTGCGGTCCCGAAATCTCCCATTCTCTACCGGGGATGTAAAGAAGATGTGCTCGGACTGCAGAGTCTGTGCGGAATTGAAACCTCGGTTTTTCCGCCCCTCGGGTGGTATACTCATACATGCGACCCAGCCAATGCAACGGCTTAGCATCGATTTTAAGGGGCCGTTGCCCTCTTCAACTCGCAACACTTATCTATTGACCATGGTCGATGAGTATTTCCGTTTGCCTTTCCATGCCCCAATATGCTGACGACCACGGTTATCAGCTGCCTTGAGCAGGTATTTGCTTTCTGTGGCATGGCATCCTATGTTCATTCGGATCGGGGCCCTTCTTTTATGTCAGGAGAACTCAAGGCCTATCTCTCGGAACGGGGTATTGCTGCCAGCAAAACGACGCCTTATCATCCAGTCGGGAATGGGCAAGTCGAGCGTTTTAACGCTATCATCTGGAATGCGGTACGTCTGGCTTTGAGATCTCGGGGCCTACCCAACCAGCAATGGGAAGCAGTACTTCCAGACGCATTACACTCCACACGGTCCCTCCTTTCGACCGCCACAAACACGACGCCTCATGAACGGTTCTTCCGATTTCAGCGTCGCTCATCCTATGGGATATCTCTCCCGTCGTGGCTGACTGCACCGGGACCAGTGCTACTCCGAAGATATGTCCGGGCGTCTAAGAATGAACCCCTGGTAGATGAGGTTGAGCTCACTGACGTCAACCCTACCTACGCCTATATTCGGTATCCTGACGGTCGGGAATCTACCGTGTCATTGCGGGATCTGGCTCCCTGCCCGCCGAAACATAGAGGGACACCAGGGGATGATATTGTACCAGGCACATCTCTGGACTCGCCAGGTGCCTCTCCTCACAATCTGGATCTGACGCCGGCTGGTACCTCACTCCAGCGTGCCGACCTGGGGCAGACTGACTATGAGCCCGTCGGGGCTCGCATGCGCAACCACGATCCACCCTGTACCGTACGCTCGGAAACGGATCTGCCACAGCCCTGCCCAACACCTGTTCGGGCACCAGTACACAGTCAGGATCGTCCTGACCCCTCACAGAGCGGACTGGATCACTCGGACTCTGGTCCACGGCCCGCGGCGGGTAAACGGGCTAGGGGCCCTCTACCGCTACGAGAACCCAAACGGGTGCGGCTCTCCCTCGTCCAGCGGCTATGAAATGGAGGGAGAAAGTGGTAACACAATACAGCTTCCTGTGACTCGAACTTCATCCGGGCCTCCTAATCTTTTGGGGGGGGGAGAATGTGGTAACACAATACAGCTTCCTGTGACTCGAACTTTATTGCATCACTTCCTGTGATTAGTCCAGGATAAATACTGGACTGATCAGTTGGATCCTGGAGAGGCATAGAGTAAGACCTCTTGTATGTAGCACCTTTTTAGTTGATTAAAGCTTACTTTAAGTTCACCACGCGTAAGGCTCATTCTTACGACAGCTTTTATATTAAATTGGTTCAGATCAACAGTTTAGCAACTGCAACAATTAGTCTAATTGTGGTCATTGACATGTACAGACAAAGGAATGTCACCTGAACAGTTCCACTCAAGAAGCCGTGACTAGTTCACCTGGGCAAACCCACCTTGGGGTTGTAATTAATTAACCATAACATACTGTGTGCCAAATAGTTTAGTTTAAGCACAACAGCCTTGGAAATAATGGCAGATAGCAACCCTGGTAAGTGGAGCATAAAACAATGTGGTGACATTAATTACAGTAATTAAATAATAGTAATTCGTACATGAAATGGGATCAACCTATTGCGGATCCTTATCCTGCAGTATTACTTTAACCCCAATTTCACATGCAGCACTCTTGTTACACCAGCATGACATTTACAATTTCTACAGCAGTCATCCTTGAAGCCTCTTTGGGTGAGATTACCAATTTGTGCTGAATTATAGGCAATTTCCTCTTGTGGGTCAATGCCTATTAGAAACTGGATGCAGAATGTCAGGCTGTTTTCTGACAACCAGTAAAAGGAGGAGACTTTTGTCCACTTTTTGTCTGGGTTGGAGTTGAACCCAGGTCATAAAAGAGCAGGCTCCGAACCCACTCAATCTGTCAGGAGTGCTAGAGTTAACGTTTCAGGTCGAAGACCTTTCGTCAGAACTGGAAAAAAGCAGGAAATGAAATAGATTTAAAGCAAGTATAATGCTGGGAAAAGGGGGAGGGGATGAAAGAACAAAAGGGAAGGTCAGTGATAGGATAGAAAGCAGGAGAGATTAAGAGACATTGAAAGACATTAAGAGATATTCAAGGCAAGAGGAGGTGGTAATGTGACAGGTTGAGGAACAAAGGATGGCTCTAGATGAAGTTGAAATGCGCTGGCAGAATGAAGGACAGCTGCCAGCTTCTGGGAGGGAAAATATATATATATATATATAGGCTGTAGAGTGCCTAAAGCTTACGCTGAGCTTCCGTGGAACAATGCAAGAGGGTGAGGTCAGAGTGGGAGTGGAGTGGAGAATTAAAGTGACAGGCCACCGGGAGCTCGGGGTCCCCCTTACGAACTGAACGGAGGTGTTCCGCAAAGCAGTCACCCAATCTGCATTTGGTCTCCCCAATGTAGAGGAGACCGCATCGTGAGCAGCGAATACAGTATACTAAATTGCAGGAAGTACAAGTAAATCGCTGTTTCACCTGGAAGGGGTGTTTGGGGCCGCACTTCTGCCCTCACCCCTGCCCCTCCCTCCTGGAACCACGATAGAGTTCCCCTTGTCCTCACCTTTCACCCCACCAGCCTCCACATTCAACAGATCATCCTCCGCCATTTCCGCCACCTCCAGCGTGATCCCACCACCAAATGCATCTTCCCCTCACCTCCCCTTTCAGATTTCCGCAGGGACCGCTCCCTCCGCGACACCCTAGTCCACTCCTCTACCACTCCCAGCACCCCTTCCCCTTCGCCCGGCACCTTCCCGTGCAAGCGCAGGAGATGCAACACATGCCCTTATACCTCCCCCCTTCCCACTGTCCAGGGCCCCAAACACCCCTTCCAGGTGAAACAGCGATTTATCTTTCGTTTAGGCACTCTACAGCCCTCTGGACTCAACATAGAGTTCAACAATTTCAGATCATAACCCCGGCCCCCATCATATATATAATATATATATATATATTTTTTTTTATCCACCCTTTTGTTTGGCCTTTTTTTTCCCCTCCCAGAAGCTGGCAGCTGTCCTTCATTCTGCCAGCGCATTTCACACTTCATCTAAAGCCATCCTTTGTTCCTCAACCTGTCAAATTACCACCTCCTCTTGCCTTGAATATCTCTTAATGTCTCTCAATGTCTCTCAATCTCTCCTGCTTTCTATCCTATCACTGACCTTCCCTTTTGTTCTTTCATCCCCTCCCCCTTTTCCCAGCTTTATCCTTGCTTTAAATCTATTTCATTTCCTGCTTTTTTCCAGTTCTGACGAAAGGTCTTCGACCTGAAACGTTAACTCTGTTTCTCTCTCCACGGATGCTGAGTTTTTCCAGCGTTTTCTGTTATTATTTCGGATTTCCAGCATCCGCGGTATTTTGCTATCCTGTCAGGAGTACTGCTGGGCTAGCCTGGTTTGAGCCTAGCTTGTTAATGTGCCAGTTGTAATAAAGGAATTTGCCCTATTTATTTTTTTAGGATATGATTTTAATCTCATTTGACTAGTCATTTAATTTTGCTTTCCAATCTCTGTTAGCCGTAAGTTTTTTTTTAATGAATGAGTGGTACTCCAATCTCCAACACCTTGTATCCAGGTGCAGCTGCATCCAAATTAACATAAATGACTCGACTTCAAGTAATTTATTGTCTGAAGAGCTTTGCCATATAAATGCAAGTATTAATGTTATTTTATTCAATCTTCCCACCCATGCCTGAATAATGAAAACCTCCAATTGCCAGATATTCAAACAGGATACCAGCTTAACTGTTTGATAGAAATAAAGCATTTTGTCCAGCTGTACAGTAAACCTCCTGTTGGCTAAGCAGGGAACAGCACTGAGGCAGGGAACAATAGATGCTCTTGTAACTCAGAATGGTTGAGTTCAAGCACATTCACTGGCAGCTGACTAAGTGCATTGCTCCTTGCCATAATGGAGGGCTCGGGCAAGACCTGTGGACACAACCTATTTCCATGACTGGTTGCTCAGTCTAGAGGTAGTCCTGTTCTGATAAATACCCACTTCAGACCATCTATCCAGGAGCACTTGGAAAAATAAAACCATGGGTGGGAGAGTTAACGGGCGGATGTGTTAACCGGCGAGAGATTTGGGTGGGCAGGAGAATCGGGTGGGCGTGTTAACGGGCGGTCGATCTGCTACCACCTGCTTTATGCCCTGCCGCAGTTGAAAGTTCCACCCAAGTTTTTTTCTCTCGTGTGGGGTAGTTGTAATTGTTTTTGTGCTCATCAAGGGCACTGGGAATATAGTGGGGGCTGATGCAAAGTACAGAACATAAGAAATAGGAGCAGGAGTAGGCCACTCGGCCCTTCGAGCCTGCTCCGCCATTCAATAAGATCATAGCTGATCTTCTACCTTAACTTCACTTTCCTGCACTATCCCCATATCCCTTGATTTCCATAGTATCCAAAAATCTATCGATCTCTGTCTTGAATATATTTAATGACTACGCATCCACAGCCCTCTGGGGTAGAGAATTCCAAAAATTCACAACCCTCTGAGTGAAGAAATTTCTCCTCATCTCAGTCCTAAATGGCCGACCCCTTATCCTGAGGCTCTGCCCCCTACTTCTAGACTCCGCAGCCAGGGGAAGCATCCTCCCAGCATCTACCCTGTCAAGCCCTTCAAGAATTTTATGTTTCAATGATATTACCTCTCATCTAAACTCTAGGGAATATAGGCCTAGTCTACTAGATCTCTCCTCCTAGGACAATCCTCTCATCCTAGGAATCAGTCTAGTGAACCTTCGTTGCACTTCCTCTAAGGCAACTATATCCTTCCTTAGGTAAGGAGACCACAACTGTACACAATACTTCAGGTGTGGCCTCACCAAGGCTCTATATAATTGTAGTCAGACTTCTTTACTCTTAGCCTTTATTACAAAGGGATTGGAGTGTAACATACCATTTGCTTTCCGAATTACTTGCAGTACCTGCAGGTTAACTTTCTGTGATTCATGTACAAGGATACCCAGGTCCCTCTGAAAACCAACATTTCCCAGTCTCTCCATTTAAAAAATATTCTGCTTTTCTATTTTTCCTACCAAAGTGGATAACTTCACATTTCTCCACATTATATTCCATCTGCCATGTTCTTGCCCACTCACTTAGCCTGTCTATATCCCTTCGCAGCTACTTTGCATCCTGCTCACCGCTTACTTTCTCACCTAACTTTGTATTGTCAGCAAACTTGGATACATTGCACTTGGTCCCCTCATCTAAGTCATTGATGTAGATTGTGAATAGCTGAGGCCCAAGCACTGATCCTTGCAGTACCCCACTAGTTACAACCTGCCAACCTGAAAATGACTCTTTTATTCCTACTCTCTGTTTTCTGTCTGTTAACCAGCACTCAATCCATGCTAATATATTACCCCCAATCCCATGAGCCCTAATTTTGTGTAATAACATCTTGTGTGACACCTTATTAAATGCTTTTTGAAAAATCCAAATATGCTACATCCACTGGTTCCCCCTTATCTACCCTGCTAGTTGCAACCTCAAAAAACTCAAAACAGATTTGTCAAACACGATTTCCTTTTCAGAAATACAGCTGTCTCTACTCTGTTCCAATAATGTGCTTTAACTCCACTGTACCACTGACATTTATTTTCAACACCAACCACCCTTTGGCTTCTCCAGATGAGATTATTCATTTTGGTGCTGAATTATGAGCAGTTTTGTTCTGTGGGCTGAGGCACCACAAACTTGGTCATTTCACTTGAGACCTGAAAAACTGTTGGAGACATTCCTCCCAGTAGTCTGGGCTGAATTCAAACACTGGTCCAGGAAGTGATGGGACATGCTCCAATCCCGCTGCTTTGGCCTTTGAAAACATGGAAACAGTCGGCCATTCAACCCCTCGAGCCTGTTCGGCCATTCATTTCGATCATGGCTGATCTGTATCTTAACTCCATCTACCCGCCATGGTTCTGTAACCCTTAATACCCTCACCCAACAAAAATCTTATCAATCTCAGTTTTTAAATTTTCAGTTGACCCCGAGCCTCAACTGCTTTTTGGGGGAAGAAAGTTCTAGATTTCCACTACCATTTGTGTGAATTTTAACGTTATGCCCCGTTGTTCTGGACTCCCCACGAGAGGAGATATTTTCCCTCAATCTATCCTAACAAATCCTTTTAGTCATCTTGTACACTTCGATTAGATCACCCCTTAATCTTCTCTACTCAAAGGAATACGAGCCTAGTCTAGAAAACCTGCCAGTACAGAGTTTGGTGCTAGATAGCTTGGCATCTGAGCTTCACTGCTCTGTCTCAGTACCTATACCTACATATGGTCAGGCTGGCACTGGAGAACAACACGTTATTTAAAAAAATTGTTCTAGGTATTGGAAGAGTAACTAATAACTTTTTGTAGAAACCAAAGGCTACAATTGAGAGGGCTATTGGGTGGCATAGCTATTCCTTGTTATCGGTGTCTTTCTGTTTTCTCTGCCAGATTCCCTTTGAAAGATGCCAAACGTTTAGCAAAGTGGATTAATGCTGTTGGGCGGACTGACTGGAAACCAACCAAGTTTTCTTTCTTGTGCAGTGCTCACTTCACCAAGGACAGCTTTCAAAAGCGTCAGGAGGATCAGCATCATCGACTCAAACGCAATGCTATTCCTTCCATCTTCCACTTCTCGGAGCACCAGAAGAAAGTGGACAGTAGACGCAATCGATGCCGGGGTACAGCCAAAATATGGCTGACTCCAGTCAATCAAGAAAGGACTTCAAGTGGCTACCTGGCCTGTGAACCACTGGATGATGAAGCAACTGAACTCCTTCAAGCCAATTCTGTTACTGTGGAGAGTGAGCACGTGCTTGATGAGAGTGTTCCTGCACTGGGTGAGAGTGCCGCCACTTTCCCTGCTTCCTCAGTGGCAGGTGAACCCATTGTGTGTACAGTTGCTGATCAACGGTGCACTCTGAAATCCAAAAACAGCAAGGACACAGCTACCGAAAGACTGCTGATTGACGGCACTGTTCCGTTTCCCGACGACGCTACCCCGTCCGCCTCTGGTGCACGCAAACTAATCAATTCGCTGCATTCGTACTGCTTGTCTCCACCGCACAGCGCCTTCCTCAAAGAACAAGTCATGAAAAAGAACACCGAGCTCAAGACTCTGAGACAGCAAAGCAGTCGGGTTGTGAAGCGAGTAAAAAGACTAGAGGGGTTAATCCGTAAACTTCAGGAAACCAATTCCACACTAGTAAGGTGCTTTCTGCCTCAGGATCATGGTTAGTGAAAGTCTATACTTTTTCAGTGCTTGCAATGAGTGGACATCTAAACCCACAAATGTGTGTTTACGAGACCTAAAATTTCACTTTTGACAAACTATTTGCTCCAAAGCTGAGAAGTTCCTGACACACAATTCAATCTTTGATTTAGCTCCAAAGAAATGTATTGATGCCTGCTACCACCACCATTTCACCCCATATATTTACTGTAGACCAGAATTGGCTTACAGCTTGGAGTTTGTGCCTTATGCTCGCATTCTCTCTCTCTACGCGCTCACATGAAGAGTGGTCACTTGCAGGGAGGTACTGGAAGAGTTCCATTGCCTGTGAACCCATTAACCAAAAAGTCACCAGTTTTCAGTCAAAGGTCCCCACACTCACTGTCTGGGTTCATACATGACAAATAGTCACTCGTATTTTTAAATCAGCATCTGATTGAGCTACCCTGATGCTCAGTAGATATCTAGTCCAACTCCAAGATCCATCTAAAGGTTCTCTCTTGAAAGAGCAGTGATACAGGGTTATCTACTATTACTCATCCTAATCCGTCTCTTCATCAATGATGTGTTGTATGGCTTCGTAAAGGACAGGCTCAGTATGTCTGTTCCAGGCATTTCTGAGAGAATTACAGGATCCTTTTTCACAGATGATAATATGTCATTGAAGGAGTCTCCTGGGGGCTACTGTGCTCTACGCACCATCTTAAACAATGAGCTAACCAGTGGGGATATGGTAGTGGAGGCCACCATGTGTGCTACTGTAGCTTTGCAAGGTTCAAGGGCATGTTGAAAGGTGAGGGGGACCGGGGACAGGTGAGGGGGGGCGGATACCAGTGACCGGTGAGGGGAGCGGGGACAGGTGAGGGTGTGGGCGTGGACTGGGGACAGGTGAGGGGAGTGGGGACGGGGGACAGGTGAGGGGAGTGGGCATGGACTGGGGACATGAGGGGGCGGGGACTGGGGACAGGTGAGGGGGCGGTGACAAGTGAGGGGGGGCGGTGACAAGTGAGGGGGGGCGGGGACAGGTGAGGGGGGGGCGGGGACAGGTGAGGGGGCGGGGACAGGTGAGGGGGCGGGGA
>JASTWF010002633.1:0-19910 GCA_030390025.1 Squalus acanthias | reverse complement strand
GTTGTAGGGGGCTGGAGGAGGTTACAGAGATAGGGAGGGTTGTAGGGGGCTGGAGGAGGTTACAGAGATAGGGAGGGTTGTAGGGGGCTGGAGGAGGTGACAGAGATAGGGAGGGTTGTAGGGGGGCAGTAAAAAAGATTCCCCTCATGTCACAGAGTCATAAGGGGAAAAATTCAGTTGGTTGCGCCTCCCGTTAGCGCCTTAAGAGGGCGTTAATGGGGCGCAAAGCAACTAGCGCCCGGGCGCGGCGATGTTTGCGCCACTCGCGAAATTAACTAGACATTTTGCGAGCGGCGCTAAACACTACCGCCACGATCTCCTGCGCCCGCAGAGCGTGACGTCAGTCGAGTGTGCAACGCCCTGGTAGCGCCCCGGACCGGATATTGAGTGGCGCCCCCTGCCTTACCGCCTGCCGCTAGCAACGACAGGTTGAGGGGAGCGTTTTGCAGTCGGGAAGGGACTGGGGGAGCGCTATTTAAAGGCGAACGCTTCCTGCCTTTTTTTGTTGGTGACATTTTTGCACCACGCATTTTGAGAGAGAGAGAGAGAGAGAGAGAGAGAGACTTCTGGAGAGATTCAACGCTGTGTGAAGGAGTTTTGGGTACTGAGCAGCACTTTGCAGGTTCATTTTGATTTGCCCTTCCTTGCATCGATTTAGAAGAGATTGTGGGGGCTGCACTCTGAGCTCTTTCACTGGCACTCTCCATTGTTCTTTCCAGCAGATTTGATGTGCAGGTCTCTCCAGGCCGAGATTCAAGGCTGCAATGAGCAGGATGTGGATGGAGAGCAAGATCAACCCTCCCCTTTAAGAACTGGCCGGGGCCATTGTGTCTGTGTTCCATTGCTGACTGACATCACATGAGCTTCGCCAGCGCTCTGAGGCAGCGCCTCGCTCCTCGGTCTTTGCGCCTTAAGACAGGTGTGAAGCGCCTGATTTAGCGCTCCAATCCCCTCCAGGGGCGATAGAAGCCAAGTTTGCAGTCGGAGGCGATAATTAGCACCAGGCGCTAATCTTTGCGCCCAGCCGATAATTGCGCCCCAAATAGGGCGATACTGAATTTTTCCCCCATAGAGTCATAGAGTTATACAGCACAGAAAGAGGCCCTTTGGCCCATCGTGTCTGCGCCGGCCATCAAGCCCCGTCTATTCTAATCCCATTTTCCAGCACTTGGTCCATAGCCTTGTATGCTATGGCGTTTCAAGTGCTCATCTAAATGCTTCTTGAATGTTGTGAGGGTTCCTGCCTCTACCACCCTTTCAGGCAGTGAGTTCCAGATTCCAACCACCCTCTGGGTGAAAAAGTTTTTCCTCAAATCCCCTCTAAACCTCCTGCCCCTTATCTTGAAGCTATGCCCCCTGGTTATTGACCCCTCTACTAAGGGGAAAAGTTCCCTTCTTTCTACCCTATCTATGCCCCTCATAATTTTGTACACCTCAATCAGGTCCCCCCTCAGCCTTCTCTGCTCTAAGGAAAACAACCCCAGCCTGTCCAGTCTCTCTTCATAGCTGAAGCGCTCCAGCCCAGGTAACATCCTGGTGATTCTGCTCTGCACCCTCTCCAATGCAATCACATCCCTCCTATAGTGTGGCGACCAGAACTGCACACAGTATTCCAGCTGTGGCCTAACTAACGTTTTGTACAGCTCCATCATAACCTCCCTGCTCTTATATTCTATGCCTCAGCTAATGAAGGCAAGTATCCCATATGCCTTTTTAACCACCTTATCTACCTGTCCTGCTGCCTTCAGGGATCTATGTACATGCACACCAAGGTCCCTCCGATCCTCTGTCCTTCCTAGGGTCCTACCATTCATTGTGTATTCCCTTGCCTTGTTAGTCCTCCCAAAATGCATCACCTCACACTTTTCAGGGTTAAATTCCATTTGCCACTGTTCTGCCCATCTGACCAACCCGTCTATATCGTCCTGTAGCCTGAGGCTTCCCTCCTCGCTATTTACCACTCCACCAATTTTCGTGTCATCTGCGAACTTACTGATCATACCTCCTACATTTATATCTAAATCATTAATGTACACTACAAACAGCAAAGGACCCAGCACCGATCCCTGCGGTACACCACTGGACAACTTTGGATCTTCTGCCAATCACCTTAAATCTGTGTCCACTGGTTCTCGACCCTTCCGCCAATGGGGACAGTTTCTCTCTATCTGCTCTGTCCAGACCCCCTCATGATTTTGAACACCTCTATCAAATCTCCTCTCAACCTTTCTCTGCTCTAAGGAGAACAACCCCAGCTTCTCCAGTCTCTCCGCGTCACTGAAGTCCCTCATCCCCTGGAACCATTCTCGTAAATCTTTTCTGCACCCTCTCTAAAGCCTTCTCATCCTTCCTAAAGTGCGGTGCCCAGAATTGGATACAATACTCCAGTTGGGGCCGAACTGGTGTTTTATAAAGGTTCATCGTAACTTCCTTGCTTTTGTACTCTCTGCCTCTATTTATGAATGTGAGAAGGCGCACAACACCAGGTTATAGTCCAACAGCTTTATTTGAAATCACAAGCTTTCGGAGTGCTGCTCCTTCGTCAGGTGAAATGAAGAGATGCATATAGGCACAGCATATATAGTCAGAGAACACTGCCAGATGACTACAGTTAATCTTTCTGACTGCCCTTTATCACACCTCGGCAGAGAGATAATCACAGCAATCAAAGGTGTGGATGGTGTCCAAACAGGTCAGTCAGGAAAACATTACATCAAAGACCCCTTGTGACTCCATCTCATTGGCGATGGTAATGCCATTGAATGTCAAGGGGCGGTGGTTAGACGCTCGCTTGTTGGAGATAGTCATTGCCCGGCACTTGTGGGGCGCGAATGTTACCTGCCACTTATCAGCCCAAGCCTGAACGTCGTCCAGGTCTTGTTGCATGCGGGCATGGACTGCTTCATTATCTGAGGAGTTGCGAATGGCTCTGAACAATGTGCAGTCATCAGCGAATATTCCCACTTTTGACCTTATGTTGAGGGAAAGTCATTGATGAAGCCGAACACTGTTCCTCTGAGCAAATTGCCTAAACTCACACTTTAAATACATTTGCTAATTGTGTTACTTCCCCTTTTCTTGTTGATGTAATCCATCGCTTGCAAGATGATTACAAAACGGACCTGGAATATCTTGCCTTGCAGGGTTTGACACACACTTTCCTGTGTCAGTCCATGCCCTTGGTCATAGACTATTACGGTCAGGAAGATCACAGGAACGGTCACTGGTCTGTCGACTGGTTCCAGGAACAGTGACGACACAGGGGTGCTGGAATTCACCTCATCTCCCCCCCCTCCCCACCCACCCCGCACAGTCTTGGCTCAGTGATGGCCCCCACTGGGAAAATAGATAAGGGAGAACCAGTGGATGTGGTGTATTTGGACTTTCAAAAGGCTTTCGATAAGGTCCCGCATAAGAGATTAGCGTGTAAAGTTAAGGCACATGGGATTGGGGGCAAGGTATTGACTTGGATAGAGAACTGGTTGGCGGACAGAAAGCAGAGAGTAGGAATTAATGGGTCTTTTTCCGAGTGGCAGGCAGTGACTAGTGGGGTACCGCAGGGAGCGGTCCTTGGACCCCAGCTATTCACAATATACATTAATGATCTAGATAAGGGAACTAAATGTAATATCTCCAAGTTTGCAGATGACACAAAGCTGGGTGGGAGTGTGTGCTGCGAGGAGGATACCGAGAAACTCCAGGATGATTTGGACAGGTTGGGTGAGTGGGCAGAAGCGTGGCAGATGCAATATAACGTGGATAAATGCGAGGTTATCCACTTTGGTGTCAAAAACAGAAAGGCAGACTATTATCTGAATGGCAATAGATTGGGAGAAGGGGAAGTGCAACGAGACCTGGGTGTCCTTGTGCACCAGTCGCTGAAGGTAAGCATGCAGGTGCAGCAGGCGGTGAAGAAGGCAAATGGTATGTTGGCCTTCATAGCGAGAGGGTTTGAGTATAGGAACAGGGATGTCCTGCTGCAGTTGTACAGGGCCTTGGTGAGACCACACCTTGAGTACTGTGTGCAGTTTTGGTCGCCTTATCTGAGGAAGGATGTTCTTGCCATGGAAGGAGTTCAGCAAAGATTCACAAGGCTGATACCTGGGATGGCAGGAATGACATATGAGGAGAGATTGGGTCAATTGGGCTTATACTCGCTGGAGTTTAGAAGAATGAGAGGGGATCTCATCGAAACATACAAAATTCTGACAGGTCTGGACAAACTAGATGCAGGAAGAATGTTCCCGATGGTCGGAGAGTCCAGAACCAGGGGTCACAGTCTAAGGATAAGGGGTAAGCCATTTAGGACAGAAATGAGGAAGAATTTCTTCACCCAGAGAGTGGTGAACCTGTGGAATTCTCGACCACAGAAGTTAGTTGAGGCCAAGTCATTAAATATATTCAAGAATGAGTTAGATATATTTCATAAAGCTAAAGGTATCAAGGGATATGGGGAGAAGGCAGGGACAGGGTACTGAGTTTGGATGATCAGCCATGATCTCATCGAATGGCGGAGCAGGCTCGAGGGGCCGAATGGCCTACTCCTGCTCCTATCTTCTATGTTTCTATGTTTATGTTTCTATGACTCGAGCCCCATAATCCAGGCCGACGCTCCCGGTGCCAGTACTGAGGGAGCGGCGCACTGTCGGAGGGGCAGTACTGAGGGAGCGCCGCACCATCGGAGGTGCGGTACTGAGGGAGCGCAGCACTGTCGGAGGGGCGGTAACTGAGGGAGCTCCGCACTGTCGGAGGGGCGGTACTGAGGGAGCGCCGCACTGTCAGAGGGGCAGTACTGAGGGAGCGGCGCACTGTCGGAGGGGCAGTACTGAGGGAGTGTCGCACTGTCGGAGGGGCGGTACTGAGGGAGTGCTGCACTGTCGGAGGGGCAGCACTGAGGGAGCGCCGCACTGTTGGAGGGGCGGTACTGAGGGAGCGCCGCACTGTCGGAGGGTCAGTACTGAGGGAGCGACGCACTGTCAGAGGGGCAGTACTGAGGGAGCGCCGCACTGTCGGAGGGGCAGTACTGAGGGAGCGCCGCACTGTCGGAGGGGCAGTACTGAGGGAGCGCCGCACTGTCAGAGGGGCAGTACTGAGGGAGCGCCGCACTGTCGGAGGGGCAGTACTGAGGGAGCGCCGCACCATTGGAGGGGCGGTACTGAGGGAGCGCCGCACTGTCGGAGGGGCGGTACTGAGGGAGCGCCGCACTGTCGGAAGGCCAGTACTGAGGGAGCGCCGCACTGCCAGAGGGGCGGTACTGAGGGAGCGCCGCACTGTCGGAAGGCCAGTACTGAGGGAGCGCCGCACTGCCAGAGGGGCGGTACTGAGGGAGCGCCGCACTGTCGGAAGGCCAGTACTGAGGGAGCGCAGCACTGCCAGAGGGGCGGTACTGAGGGAGCGCCGCACTGTCGGAAGGCCAGTACTGAGGGAGCGCAGCACTGCCAGAGGGGCGGTACTGAGGGAGCGCCGCACTGTCGGAAGGCCAGTACTGAGGGAGCGCAGCACTGTCGGAGGGGCGGTACTGAGGGAGCGCCGCACTGTCGGAAGGCCAGTACTGAGGGAGCGCAGCACTGTCGGAGGGGCGGTACTGAGGGAGCGCCGCACTGTCGGAAGGCCAGTACTGAGGGAGCGCAGCACTGTCAGAGGCCCCGTCTGGTCTCTCGGGTGGACGTAAAACATCCCACAATCACTATTCCGAAGAAGAAATGGGGAGTTCTCCCCTGTCTCCTGGGGCCAATATTTATCCCTCAACCAACATCAGTAAAAAAGTTACGCGAAACCTTTATAAATCACTGGTTAGACCCCAGCTGGAGTATTGTGTCCAATTCTGGGCACCGCACTTTAGGAAGGACGTCAAGGGCCTTGGAGAGGGTGTGGAGGAAATTGACCAGAATGGTTCCAGGGGATGAGGGACTTCAGTGAGGTGGAGAGACTGGAGAAGCTGGGGTTGTTCTCCTTAGAGCAGAGAAGGTTAAGGGGGAGATTGACCAGAATGGTTCCAGGGGATGAGGGACTTCAGTTACACGGAGAGACTGGAGAAGCTGGGGTTGTTCTCCTTAGAGCAGAGAAGGTTAAGAGGAGATTTAATAGAGGTGTTGAAAACTATGAGGGGTTTTGATCGAGTAGAGAGGGAGAAACTGTTTCCAGTGGCAGGAGGGTCGGTAACCAGACGACACAGATTGAAGATAATCGGCAAAAGAACCAACAACTACAACAAAACTCCTATTTAACTTAGTAAAACGTCCCAATGCGCTTCACAGGAGTGTTATAAGACAAAAATATTGAGACCGAGCCACATAAGGAGATATTAGGACAGGTGACCAAAAGCTTGGTCAAAGAGGGAGGTTTTAAGGAGCGGTTAAAGGTGGTTTAGGGAGGGAATTCCAGAGCTTAGAGCCCAGGCATCTGAAGGCACGGCCGCCAATGGTGGAGCGATGGAAATCGGGGGGATGCACAAGAGGCCAGAATTGGAGGAGCGCAGAGATCTGGGAGGGTTGTAGGGGGCTGGAGGAGGCTAAAGAGATAGCGAGGGTTGTAGTGGGCTGGAGGAGGTTACTGAGATAGTGAGGGTTGTGTGGGGCTGGAGGAGGTTACAGAGATAGCGAGGGTTGTAGGGGCTGGAGGTGGTTACAGAGATAGGGAGGGTTGTAGGGGGCTGGAGGAGGTTACCGAGATAGGGTGGGTTGTAGGGGCTGGAGGTGGTTACAGAGATAGCGAGGGTTATAAGGGCTTGAGGACTAACAGAGATAGAGAGGGTTGTAGGGGGCTGGAGGAGGTTACAGAGATAGGGTGGGTTGTAGGGGCTGGAGGAGGTTACAGAGATAGGGAGGGGTGTAGGGGCTGGAGGAGGTTACAGAGATAGGGAGGGTTGTAGGGGCTGGTGGAGGTTACAGAGATAGGGAGGGTTGTAGGGGGCTGGAGGAGGTTACAGAGGTAGGGAGGGTTGTAGGGGCTGGAGGAGGTTACAGAGATAGGGAGGGTTGTAGGGGGCTGGAGGAGGTTGCAGAGATATGGAGGGTTGTAGGGGCTGGAGGAGGTTACAGAGGTAGGGAGGGTTGTAGGGGCTGGAGGAGGTTACAGAGATAGGGAGGGTTGTAGGGTCTAGAGGAGGTTACAGAGATAGGGAGGGTTGTAGGGGCTGGAGGAGGTTACAGAGATAGGGAGGGTTGTAGGGGCTGGAGGAGGTTACAGAGATAGGGAGGGTTGTAGGGGGCTGGAGGAGGTTGCAGAGATATGGAGGGTTGTAGGGGGCTGGAGGAGGTTACAGAGATAGGGAAGGTTGTAGGGCGCTGGAGGAGGTTACAGAGATTGGGAGGGTTGTAGAGGGCTGGAGGAGATTAGAGAGATTGGGAGGGTTGTAGTGACTGGAGGAGTTTGCAGAGATTGGGAGGGTTGTAGGGGGCTGGAGGAGGTTACAGAGATAGGGAGGGGCGAGGAGGTCATTATGGATTTGAACACAAGGATGAGAATTTTGAGATCAATTCGCTGCTGGACCGGGAGCCAATGTAGGTCAGCGAGCACAGTGGTGATGAAGGGTGAACGGGACTCGGTGCGAGTTAGGACACGGGGGCAAACCGAGGTTTGGTTGAGCAGAAGATTACGTAGGGTAACCAGAGAGGGAGAGATGAGGAGAATTTATTTTTAAACGCAGCGAGTTGTTGTGATCTGGAACGCGCTGCCTGAAAGGGCGGTGGGAGCAGATTCAATAGTAACTTTCAAAAGGGGAATCGGTTAAATACTTGAAGGGGAAAAATTCACAGGGCTACGGGGGAAAGAGCAGGGGGGAGAGCGGGACTAATTGGAGAGCTCGTTCAAAGAGCCGGCACAGGCACGATGGGCTGAATGGCCTCCTCCTGCGCGGTGAGATTCCATGATTCTATGAGTGTGGTTTCAATTCTCGGTTTCCTTTCCGACCTCAAGTACATCTTGTTCCTTCTCTGGTTTGAGGACAAGAACTTGGCTTTGTTTCCCCGACCCTGGGTGTCAGAAATAGAACATTAACACTTGCATGCCTACAGCACGCTGGTGCTGTACCACACGGCACTTCCCCATTACTTACAAAAACCAAACTTAATTGTGAGGTGGTGCATTAAGAAGGCCACATATAGCTTGGAAATAAAAATATACATGAAAGTAAGAAAGACTCGCATTTCTCCGGCGCCTTTCACCACCTCAGGACGTCCCAAAGCGCTTTCACAGCCAATGAAGTACTTTTTTTGAAGTGTAGTCACTGTTGTAATGTAGGAAACCCGGCAGCCAATTTGCGCACAGCAAGC
Organism: Squalus acanthias; assembly: GCA_030390025.1. Classification (NCBI taxonomy): domain Eukaryota; kingdom Metazoa; phylum Chordata; class Chondrichthyes; order Squaliformes; family Squalidae; genus Squalus; species Squalus acanthias. Next base: position 11,637 of record JASTWF010002633.1, on the reverse strand, counting down.
TCCCACAAACAGCGACACGATAAATGACCAGATCATCTGTTTTTTGAGTGATGTTGGTTGAGGGATAAATATTGGCCCCAGGACACCGGGGATAACTCCCCCCCACCCCTGCTCTTCTTCGAAATAGTGGCCCGTGGGATCTTTTACATCCACCAGAGAGGGCAGACGGGGCCTCGGTTTAACGTCTCATCCGAAAGACGGCACCTCTGACAGTGCGGCGCTCCCTCAGTACCGCCCCTCCGACAGTGCAGCGCTCCCTCAGTACTGCCCCTCCGACAGTGCGGCGCTCCCTCAGTACTGCCCCTCCGACAGTGTGGCGCTCCCTCAGTACCGCCCCTCCGACAGTGCGGCGCGCCCTCAGTACCGCCCCTCCGACAGTGCGGCGCTCCCTCATTACTGCCCCTCCGACAGTGCGGCGCTCCCTCAATACTGCCCCTCCGACAGTGCGGCGCTCTCTCTTATAGAGAATAGCAACCACTGTGTATATTATAGAGAATAGCAGCCCCTGTGTATATTATAGAGAATAGCAACCCCTGTGTATATTATAGAGAATAGCAGCTCCTGTGTATATTATAGAGAATAGCAGCCCCTGTATATATTATAGGGAATAGCAGCCCCTGTGTATATTATAGGGAATAGCAACCCCTGTGTATATTATAGACAATAGCTGCCCCTGTGTATATTATAGAGAATAGCAGCCCCTGTGTATATTATAGGAATAGCATCCCCCGTGTATATTATAGAGAATAGCAGCCCCTGTGTATATTATAAAGAACAGCAGCCCCTGTGTATATTATAGAGAATAGCAGCCCCTGTGTATATTATAGAGAATAGCAGCCCTGTGTATATTATAGGGAATTGCAGCCCCTGTGTATATTATAGAGAATAGCAGCCCCTGTGTATATTATAGAGAATAGCAGCCCCTGTGTATATTATAGAGAATAGCAACCACTGTGTATATTATAGGGAATAGCAGCCCCTGTGTATATTATAGAGAATAGCAGCCCTGTGTATATTATAGGGAATTGCAGCCCCTGTGTATATTATAGAGAATAGCAGCCCCTGTGTATATTATAGAGAATAGCAGCTCCTGTGTATATTATAGAGAATAGCAGCCCCTGTGTATATTATACAGAATAGCAGCCCCTGTGTATATTATACAGAATAGCAACCCCTGTGTATATTAGAGGGAATAGCAGCCCCTGTGTATATTATAGAGAATAGCAGCCCCTGTGTATATATTATAGAGAATAGCAGCCCCTGTGTATATTATAGAGAATAGCAGCCCCTGTGTATATTATACAGAATAGCTGCCCCTGTGTATATTATAGGGAGTAGCATCCCCTGTGTATATGATAGAGAATAGCAGCCCCTGTGTATATTATAGAGAATAGCAGCTCCTGTGTATATTACAGAGAATAGCAGCCCCTGTGTATATTACAGGGAATAGCAGCCCCTGTGTATATTATAGAGAATACCAGCCCCTGTGTATATTATAGGGACTAGCAGCCCCTGTGTATATTACAGGGAATAGCAGCCCCTGTGTATATTATAGAGAATACCAGCCCCTGTGTATGTTATAGGGAATAGCAGCCCCTGTGTATATTATAGAGAATAGCAGCCACTGTGTATATTAGAAAGAACAGCAGCCTGTGTATGTTATAGGGAATAGCAGCCCCTGTGTATATTATAGAGAATAGCAGCCCCTGTGTATATTACAGGGAATAGCAGCCACTGTGTATATTATAGAGAATAGCAGCCCCTGTGTATATTATAGAGAATAGCTGCCCCTGTGTATATTATAGAGAATAGCAGCCCCTGTGTATATTATAGAGAATAGCAACCCCTGTGTATATTATAGAGAATAGCAGCCCCTGTGTATATTATAGAGAATAGCTGCCCCTGTGTATATTATAGAGAATAGCAGCCCCTGTGTATATTATAGGGAATAGCAGCCCCTGTGTATATTATAGAGAACAGCAGCCCCTGTGTATACTACAGAGAATAGCAACCCCTGTGTATATTATAGAGAATAGCAGCCCCTGTGCATATTATAGAGAATAGCAACCCCTGTGTATATTATAGGGAATAGCAAGCCCTGTGTATATTATAGAGAATAGCAACCCCTGTGTATATTATAGAGAATAGCAGCCCCTGTGTATATTATAGAGAATAGCAGCCTCTGTGTATATTATAGAGAATAGCAGCCCCTGTGTATATTATAGAGAATAGCAACCCCTGTGTATATTATAGAGAATAGCAGCCCCTGTGTATATTATAGAGAATAGCAGCCTCTGTGTATATTATAGAGAATAGCAGCCCCTGTGTATATTATAGAGAATAGCAGCCCCTGTGTATATTATAGAGAATAGCAGCCCCTCTGTATATTATAGAGAATAGCAGCCTCTGTGTATATTATAGAGAATAGCAGCCCCTGTGTATATTATAGAGAATAGCAGCCCCTGTGTATATTATAGAGAATAGCAGCCCCTGTGTATATTATAGGGAATAGCAGCCCCTGTGTATATTATAGAGAATAGCAACCCCTGTGTATATTATAGCGAATAGCAGCCCCTGTGTATATTATAGAGAATAGCAGCCCCTGTGTATATTAGAGAATAGCAACCCCTGTGTATATTATAGAGAATAGCAACCCCTGTGTATATTATGGAGAATAGCAGCCCCTGTGTATATTAGAGAATAGCAACCCCTGTGTATATTATAGAGAATAGCAGCCCCTGTGTATATTATAGAGAATAGCAGCCCCAGTGTATATTATAGAGAATAGCAGCCTCTGTGTATATTATAGAGAATAGCAGCCCTTGTGTATATTATAGAGAATAGCAGCCCCTGTGTATATTACAGAGAATAGCAGCCCCTGTGTATATTATAGAGAATAGCAGCCCCAGTGTATATTATAGAGAATAGCAGCCCCAGTGTATATTATAGAGAATAGCAGCCTCTGTGTATATTATAGGGAATAGCAGCCCCTGTGTATATTATAGAGAATAGCAGCCCCTGTGTATATTATAGAGAAGAGCAGCCCCTGTGTATATTATAGAGAATAGCAGCCCCTGTGTATATTATAGTGAATAGCAGCCCCTGTGTATATTATAGAGAATAGCTGCCCCTGTGTATATTATAGAGAATAGCAGCCCCTGTGTATATTATAGGGAATAGCAGCCTCTGTGTATATTATAGAGAATAGCAGCCCCTGTGTATATTATAGAGAATAGCAGCCCCTGTATATATTATAGCGAATAGCAGCCTCTGTGTATATTATAGAGAATAGCAGCCCCTGTGCATATTATAGGGAATAGCAGCCGCTGTGTATATTATAGAGAATAGCTGCCCCTGTGTATATTATAGAGAATAGCAGCCCCTGTGTATATTATAGGGAATAGCAGCCCCTGTGTATATTATAGGGAATAGCAGCCTCTGTGTATATTATAGAGAATAGCAGCCCCTGTGTATATTATAGAGAATAGCAGCCCCTGTATATATTATAGCGAATAGCAGCCTCTGTGTATATTATAGAGAATAACAGCCCCTGTGTATATTATAGTGAATAGCAGCCCCTGTGTATATTATAGGGAATAGCAGCCTCTGTGTATATTATAGAGAATAGCAGCCCCTGTGTATATTATAGAGAATAGCAACCCCTGTGTATATTATAGCGAATAGCAGCCTCTGTGTATATTATAGAGAATAGCAGCCTCTGTGTATATTATAGAGAATAGCAGCCCCTGTGTATATTATAGAGAATAGCGGCCCCTGTGTATATTATAGAGAATAGCAGCCCCTGTGTATATTATAGCGAATAGCAGCCCCTGTGTATATAGCGAATAGCAACCCGTGTATATTATAGCGAATAGCAGCCCCTGTGTATATTATAGGGAATAGCAAGCCCTGTGTATATTATAGAGAATAGCAACCCCTGTGTATATTATAGAGAATAGCAACCCCTGTGTATATTATAGAGAATAGCAGCCCCTGTGTATATTAGAGAATAGCAGCCCCTGTGTATATTATAGAGAATAGCTGCCTCTGTGTATATTATAGAGAATAGCAGCCCCTGTGTATATTATAGGGAATAGCAGCCTCTGTGTATATTATAGAGAATAGCAGCCCCTGTGTATATTATAGAGAATAGCAGCCCCTGTATATATTATAGCGAATAGCAGCCTCTGTGTATATTATAGAGAATAGCAGCCCCTGTGTATATTATAGTGAATAGCAGCCCCTGTGTATATTATAGGGAATAGCAGCCTCTGTGTATATTATAGAGAATAGCAGCCCCTGTGTATATTATAGAGAATAGCAACCCCTGTGTATATTATAGCGAATAGCAGCCTCTGTGTATATTATAGAGAATAGCAGCCTCTGTGTATATTATAGAGAATAGCAGCCCCTGTGTATATTATAGAGAATAGCGGCCCCTGTGTATATTAAAGAGAATAGCAGCCCCTGTGTATATTATAGAGAATAGCAGCCCCTGTGTATATTATAGAGAATAGCAGCCCCTGTGTATATAGCGAATAGCAACCCGTGTATATTATAGCGAATAGCAGCCCCTGTGTATATTATAGGGAATAGCAAGCCCTGTGTATATTATAGAGAATAGCAACCCCTGTGTATATTATAGAGAATAGCAACCCCTGTGTATATTATAGAGAATAGCAGCCCCTGTGTATATTAGAGAATAGCAGCCCCTGTGTATATTATAGAGAATAGCTGCCCCTGTGTATATTATAGAGAATAGCAGCCCCTGTGTATATTATAGAGAATAGCAGCCTCTGTGTATATTATAGAGAATAGCAGCCCCTGTGTATATTATAGAGAATAGCAGCCTCTGTGTATATTATAGAGAATAGCAGCCCCTGTGTATATTATAGAGAATAGCAACCCCTGTGTATATTATAGCGAATAGCAGCCTCTGTGTATATTATAGAGAATAGCAGCCCCTGTGTATATTATAGTGAATAGCAGCCCCTGTGTATATTATAGGGAATAGCAGCCTCTGTGTATATTATAGAGAATAGCAGCCCCTGTGTATATTATAGAGAATAGCAACCCCTGTGTATATTATAGCGAATAGCAGCCTCTGTGTATATTATAGAGAATAGCAGCCTCTGTGTATATTATAGAGAATAGCAGCCCCTGTGTATATTATAGAGAATAGCGGCCCCTGTGTATATTATAGAGAATAGCAGCCCCTGTGTATATTATAGCGAATAGCAGCCCCTGTGTATATAGCGAATAGCAACCCGTGTATATTATAGCGAATAGCAGCCCCTGTGTATATTATAGGGAATAGCAAGCCCTGTGTATATTATAGAGAATAGCAACCCCTGTGTATAGTATAGAGAATAGCAACCCCTGTGTATATTATAGAGAATAGCAGCCCCTGTGTATATTAGAGAATAGCAGCCCCTGTGTATATTATAGAGAATAGCTGCCCCTGTGTATATTATAGAGAATAGCAGCCCCTGTGTATATTATAGAGAATAGCAGCCTCTGTGTATATTATAGAGAATAGCAGCCCCTGTGTATATTATAGAGAATAGCAGCCTCTGTGTATATTATAGAGAATAGCAGCCCCTGTGTATATTATAGAGAATAGCAACCCCTGTGTATATTATAGCGAATAGCAGCCCCTGTGTATATTATAGAGAATAGCAGCCCCTGTGTATATTATAGAGAATAGCAGCCCTGTGTATATTATAGCGAATAGCAACCCCTGTGTATATTATAGCGAATAGCAGCCCCTGTGTATAATATAGAGAATAGCAGCCCCTCTGTATATTATAGAGAATAGCAGCCCCTGTGTATATTAGAGAATAGCAACCCCTGTGTATATTATAGAGAATAGCAACCCCTGTGTATATTATAGAGAATAGCAGCCCCTGTGTATATTAGAGAATAGCAGCCCCTGTGTATATTATAGAGAATAGCAACCCCTGTGTATATTATAGAGAATAGCAGCCCCTGTGTATATTATAGAATAGCAGCCCCTGTGTATATTATAGAGAATAGCAACCCCTGTGTATATTATAGAGAATAGCAGCCCCTGTGTATATTATAGAATAGCAGCCCCTGTGTATATTATAGAGAATAGCTGCCCCTGTGTATATTATAGAGAATAGCTGCCCCTGTGTATATTATAGAGAATAGCAGCCCCTGTGTATATTATAGAGAATAGCAGCCTCTGTGTATATTATAGAGAATAGCAGCCCCTGTGTATATTATAGGGAATAGCAGCCCCTGTGTATATTATAGAGAATAGCAGCCCCAGTGTATATTATAGAGAATAGCAGCCTCTGTGTATATTATAGAGAATAGCAGCCCCTGTGTATATTATAGAGAATAGCAGCTCCTGTGTATATTATAGAGAATAGCAGCCTCTGTGTATATTATAGAGAATAGCAGCCCCTGTGTATATTATAGGGAATAGCAGCCCCTGTGTATATTATAGAGAATAGCAGCCTCTGTGTATATTATAGAGAATAGCAGCCCCTGTGTATATTATAGAGAATAGCAACCCCTGTGTATATTATAGCGAATAGCAGCCCCTGTGTATATTATAGAGAATAGCAGCCCCTGTGTATATTATAGAGAATAGCAGCCCTGTGTATATAGCGAATAGCAACCCGTGTATATTATAGCGAATAGCAGCCCCTGTGTATATTATAGAGAATAGCAGCCCCTGTGTATATTATAGAGAATAGCAGCCTCTGTGTATATTATAGAGAATAGCAGCCGCTGTGTATATTATAGGGAATAGCAGCCCCTGTGTATATTATAGGGAATAGCAGCCTCTGTGTATATTATAGAGAATAGCAGCCCCTGTGTATATTATAGGGAATAGCAGCCCCTGTGTATATTATAGAGAATAGCAGCCTCTGTGTATATTATAGAGAATAGCAGCCCCTGTGTATATTATAGGGAATAGCAGCCTCTGTGTATATTATAGAGAATAGCAGCCCCTGTGTATATTAAAGGGAATAGCAGCCTCTGTGTATATTATAGAGAATAGCAACCCCTGTGTATATTATAGAGAATAGCAGCCCCTGTGTATATTAGAGAATAGCAGCCCCTGTGTATATTATAGAGAATAGCAACCCCTGTGTATATTATAGAGAATAGCAGCCCCTGTGTATATTATAGAATAGCAGCCCCTGTGTATATTATAGAGAATAGCAACCCCTGTGTATATTATAGAGAATAGCAGCCCCTGTGTATATTATAGAATAGCAGCCCCTGTGTATATTATAGAGAATAGCTGCCCCTGTGTATATTATAGAGAATAGCTGCCCCTGTGTATATTATAGAGAATAGCAGCCCCTGTGTATATTATAGAGAATAGCAGCCTCTGTGTATATTATAGAGAATAGCAGCCCCTGTGTATATTATAGGGAATAGCAGCCCCTGTGTATATTATAGAGAATAGCAGCCCCAGTGTATATTATAGAGAATAGCAGCCTCTGTGTATATTATAGAGAATAGCAGCCCCTGTGTATATTATAGAGAATAGCAGCTCCTGTGTATATTATAGAGAATAGCAGCCTCTGTGTATATTATAGAGAATAGCAGCCCCTGTGTATATTATAGGGAATAGCAGCCCCTGTGTATATTATAGAGAATAGCAGCCTCTGTGTATATTATAGAGAATAGCAGCCCCTGTGTATATTATAGAGAATAGCAACCCCTGTGTATATTATAGCGAATAGCAGCCCCTGTGTATATTATAGAGAATAGCAGCCCCTGTGTATATTATAGAGAATAGCAGCCCTGTGTATATAGCGAATAGCAACCCGTGTATATTATAGCGAATAGCAGCCCCTGTGTATATTATAGAGAATAGCAGCCCCTGTGTATATTATAGAGAATAGCAGCCTCTGTGTATATTATAGAGAATAGCAGCCGCTGTGTATATTATAGGGAATAGCAGCCCCTGTGTATATTATAGGGAATAGCAGCCTCTGTGTATATTATAGAGAATAGCAGCCCCTGTGTATATTATAGGGAATAGCAGCCCCTGTGTATATTATAGAGAATAGCAGCCTCTGTGTATATTATAGAGAATAGCAGCCCCTGTGTATATTATAGGGAATAGCAGCCTCTGTGTATATTATAGAGAATAGCAGCCCCTGTGTATATTAAAGGGAATAGCAGCCTCTGTGTATATTATAGAGAATTGCAGCCCCTGTGTATATTATAGAGAATAGCAGCTCCTGTGTATATTATAGAGAATAGCAGCCCCTGTGTATATTATAGAGAATAGCAGCCTCTGTGTATATTATAGGGAACAGCAGCCCCTGTGTATATTATACAGAATAGCTGCCCCTGTGCATATTATAGGGAATAGCAGCCCCCGTGTATATTATAGAGAATAGCAGCCCCTGTGTATATTATAGGGAATAGCAGCCCCTGTGTATATTATAGAGAACAGCAGCCCCTGTGTATATTATAGAGAATAGCAGCCCCTGTGCATATTATAGGGAATAGCAGCCCCTGTGTATATTATAGGGAATAGCAGCCCCTGTGTATATTATAGAGAATAGCAGCCCCTGTGTATATTATAGAGAACAGCAGCCCCTGTGTATATTATAGAGAATAGCAGCCCCTGTGCATATTATAGGGAATAGCAGCCCCTGTGTATATTATAGGGAATAGCAGCCCCTGTGTATATTATAGAGAATAGCAGCCCCTGTGTATATTATAGGGAATAGCAGCCCCTGTGTATATTATAGAGAATAGCAGCCCCTGTGTATAATATAGGGAATAGCAGCCCCTGTGTATATTATAGAGAATAGCCGCCCCTGTGTATATTATAGGGAATAGCAGCCCCTGTGTATATTATAGAGAATAGCAGCCCCTGTGCATATTATAGGGAATAGCAGCCCCTGTGTATATTATAGAGAATAGCAGCCCCTGTATATATAGAGAATAGCAGCCCCTGTATATATAGAGAATAGCAACCCCTGTGTATATTAAAGCGAATAGCAGCCCCTGTGTATATTATAGAGAATAGCAGCCCCTGTGTATATTATAGAGAATAGCAGCCCTGTGTATATTATAGCGAATAGCAACCCCTGTGTATATTATAGCGAATAGCAGCCCCTGTGTATAATATAGAGAATAGCAGCCCCTCTGTATATTATAGAGAATAGCAGCCCCTGTGTATATTAGAGAATAGCAACCCCTGTGTATATTATAGAGAATAGCAACCCCTGTGTATATTATAGAGAATAGCAGCCCCTGTGTATATTAGAGAATAGCAGCCCCTGTGTATATTATAGAGAATAGCAACCCCTGTGTATATTATAGAGAATAGCAGCCCCTGTGTATATTATAGAATAGCAGCCCCTGTGTATATTATAGAGAATAGCTGCCCCTGTGTATATTATAGAGAATAGCAGCCCCTGTGTATATTATAGAGAATAGCAGCCCCTGTGTATATTATAGAGAATAGCAGCCCCTGTGTATATTATAGGGAATAGCAGCCTCTGTGTATATTATAGAGAATAGCAACCCCTGTGTATATTATAGCGAATAGCTGCCCCTGTGTATATTATAGAGAATAGCAGCCCCAGTGTATATTATAGAGAATAGCAGCCCCAGTGTATATTATAGAGAATAGCAGCCTCTGTGTATATTATAGAGAATAGCAGCCCCTGTGTATATTATAGAGAATAGCAGCTCCTGTGTATATTATAGAGAATAGCAGCCTCTGTGTATATTATAGAGAATAGCAGCCCCTGTGTATATTATAGGGAATAGCAGCCCCTGTGTATATTATAGAGAATAGCAGCCTCTGTGTATATTATAGAGAATAGCAGCCCCTGTGTATATTATAGAGAATAGCAACCCCTGTGTATATTATAGCGAATAGCAGCCCCTGTGTATATTATAGAGAATAGCAGCCCCTGTGTATATTATGGAGAATAGCAGCCCTGTGTATATAGCGAATAGCAACCCGTGTATATTATAGCGAATAGCAGCCCCTGTGTATATTATAGAGAATAGCAGCCCCTGTGTATATTATAGAGAATAGCAGCCTCTGTGTATATTATAGAGAATAGCAGCCCCTGTGTATATTATAGGGAATAGCAGCCCCTGTGTATATTATAGAGAATAGCAGCCTCTGTGTATATTATAGAGAATAGCAGCCCCTGTGTATATTATAGGGAATAGCAGCCTCTGTGTATATTATAGAGAATAGCAGCCCCTGTGTATATTATAGGGAATAGCAGCCTCTGTGTATATTATAGAGAATTGCAGCCCCTGTGTATATTATAGAGAATAGCAGCCTCTGTGTATATTATAGGGAACAGCAGCCCTTGTGTATATTATAGAGAATAGCAGCCCCTGTGTATATTATAGAGAACAGCAGCCCCTGTGTATATTATAGAGAATAGCAGCCCCTGTGCATATTATAGAGAATAGCAGCCCCTGTGTATATTATAGGGAATAGCAGCCCCTGTGTATATTATAGGGAATAGCAGCCCCTGTGTATATTATAGAGAATAGCAGCCCCTGTGTATAATATAGGGAATAGCAGCCCCTGTGTATATTATAGAGAATAGCAGCCCCTGTGTATATTATAGGGAATAGCAGCCCCTGTGTATATTATAGAGAATAGCAGCCCCTGTGTATAATATAGGGAATAGCAGCCCCTGTGTATATTATAGAGAATAGCCGCCCCTGTGTATATTATAGGGAATAGCAGCCCCTGTGTATATTATAGAGAATAGCAGCCCCTGTGCATATTATAGGGAATAGCAGCCCCTGTGTATATTATAGAGAATAGCAGCCCCTGTATATATAGAGAATAGCAGCCCCTGTGTATATTATAGGGAATAGCAGCCCCTGTATATATAGAGAATAGCAGCCCCTGTGTATATTATAGAGAATAGCAGCCCCTGTGTATATTATAGAGAATAGCAGTCCCTGTGTATATTATAGGGAATAGCAGCCCCTGTGTATATTATAGAGAACAGCAGCCCCTGTGTATATTATAGAGAATAGCTGCCCCTGTGTATATTATAGAGAATAGCAGCCCCTGTGTATATTATAGAGAGTAGCAGCCCCTGTGTATATTATAGGGAATAGCAGCCCCAGTGTATATTATAGAGAATAGCAGCTCCTGTGTATATTATAGAGAATAACAGCCCCTGTGTATATTATAGAGAATAGCAGGCCCTGTGTATATTATAGGGAATAGCAACCCTGGTGTATATTATAGAGAATAGCAGCCCCTGTGTATATTATAGAGAATAGCAGCCCCTGTGTAAATTGAATGTCAGACTTATCTTGAGCTGAAATCTTGTGGTTTATTTCAGTGGAATGCATTGTGCGATATAGCTTGACATCGATCGATGGGGCAGACGTATCATTAGGTACCCTGAATGTCCGAGCGATGCAGGGATGGATTGAATTTGCACGCACTCTTCACGTGAGTTGCAGGGTCGGAACACAGTGTCCCTTCCTCGCAGTCGCGTGGATTCCCTTGTTAGTCATCTGTGAATTCCCTGTCTTGTGCCAGCAGCTGCTTTGAGCAATGCAGTTCGCCCTTTTCCGTTGTGTGTGATATCACTGCTTGCGATGATGAAATCTCTTCCTGTGGAATCGTGA
>JASTWF010002632.1:0-19930 GCA_030390025.1 Squalus acanthias | reverse complement strand
GAGGGGCAGTACTCAGATAGCGCTGCACTGTCGGAGGGGCAGTACTGAGTGAGCGCTGCACTGTCGGAGGGGCAGTACTCAGATAGCACTGCACTGTCGGAGGGGCTGTACTGAGGGAGCGCTGCACTGTCGGAGGGGCAGTACTCAGATAGAGCTGCACTGTCGGAGGGGCAGTACTGAGGGAGCGCTGCACTGTTGGAGGGGCAGTATTGAGGGTGTGCTGCACTGTTGGAGGGGCAGTACTGAGGGAGTGCTGCACTGTCGGAGGGGCAGTACTGAGGGAGTGCTGCACTGTCGGACGGTCAGTACTGAGGGAGCGCTGCACTGTCGGAGGGTCAGTACTGAGGGAGTGCTGCACTGTCGGAGGGGCACTACTGAGGGAGAGCTGCACTGTCGGAGGGTCAGTACTGAGGGAGCGCTGCACTGTCGGAGGGGCTGTACTGAGGGAGCTCCGCACTGTTGGAGGGGCAGTACTGAGGGAGCGCTGCACTGTATGAGAGGCAGTACTGAGGGAGTGCTGCACTTTTGAAGGTGCAGTACTGAGGGATCGCCCCACTGTCGGAGGGGCAGTAATAAAAGAGCGCTGCACTGTTGGAGGGGCAGTACTGAGGGAGCGCCGCACTGTCGGAGGGGCAGTGCTCAGATAGTGCTGCACTGTCGGAGGGGCAGTACTGAGGGAGCGCTGCACTGTCGGAGGGGCAGTATTGAGGGAGCGCTGCACAGTCGGAGGTTCAGTACTGAGGGAGTGCTGCAGTGTCGGAGGTCAGTACTGAGGGAGTGCTGCACTGTCGGAGGGGCAGTACTGAGGGAGCGCTGCACTGTCGGAGGGGCTGTACTGAGGGAGTGCTGCACTGTCGTAGGAGCAGTACAGAGGGCTAGCTGCACTATCGGAGGGGCAGTACAGAGGGAGCGCTGCACAGTAGGAGGGTCAGTATTGAGGGAGCGCTGCACAGTCGGAGCTTCAGTACTGAGGGAGTGCTGCACTATCGGAGGACAGTACTTAGGGATAGCAGAACTGTCGGAGGGGCAGTACTGAGGGAGCGCTGCACTGTTGGATCGGCAGTATTGAGGGTGTGCTGCACTCTCGGAGGGGCAGTGCTGAGGGAGTGCTGCACTGTCGGAGGGGCAGTACTGAGGGAGGCTGCACTTTTGAAGGGGCAGTACTGAGGGATCGCCCCACTGTTGGAGGGGCAGTACTGAAAGAGCGCTGCACTGTTGGAGGGTCAGTACTGAGGGAGTGCCGCACTGTTGGAGGGGCAGTACTCAGATAGCGCTGCACTGTCGGAGGGGCAGTACTGAGTGAGCGCTGCACTGTCGGAGGGGCAGTACTCAGATAGCACTGCACTGTCGGAGGGGCTGTACTGAGGGAGCGCTGCACTGTCGGAGGGGCAGTACTCAGATAGAGCTGCACTGTCGGAGGGGCAGTACTGAGGGAGCGCTGCACTGTTGGAGGGGCAGTATTGAGGGTGTGCTGCACTCTCGGAGGGGCAGTACTGAGGGAGTGCTGCACTGTCGGAGGGGCAGTACTGAGGGAGTGCTGCACTGTCGGAGGGTCAGTACTGAGGGAGCGCTGCACTGTCGAAGGGGCAGTACTGAGGGAGCGCTGCACTGTCGGAGGGTCAGTACTGAGGGAGTGCTGCACTGTCGGAGGGGCAGTACTGAGGGAGAGCTGCACTGTCGGAGGGTCAGTACTGAGGGAGCGCTGCACTGTCGGAGGGGCAGTACTGAGGGAGCGCCGCACTGTCGGAGGGGCAGTACTGAGGGAGCGCTGCACTGTATGAGAGGCAGTACTGAGGGAGTGCTGCACTTTCGAAGGGGCAGTACTGAGGGATCGCCCCACTGTCGGAGGGGCAGTAATAAAAGAGCGCTGCACTGTTGGAGGGGCAGTACTGAGGGAGCGCCGCACTGTCGGAGGGGCAGTGCTCAGATAGCGCTGCACTGTCGGAGGGGCAGTACTGAGGGAGCGCTGCACTGTCGGAGGGGCAGTACTCAGATAGCGCTGCACTGTCGAAGCGGCTGTACTGAGGGAGCGCTGCACTGTCGGAGGGGCAGTACTGAGGGAGCGCTGCACTGTCGGAGGTGCAGTACTGAGGGAGCGCTGCACTGTCGGAGGGGCAGTACTGAGGGAGCGCTGCACTGTCGGAGGGATAGTCCTGAGGGAGTGCCGCACTGTCCGAGGTGCCATCATTTGGATGAGATATTAAGCCGAAGCCCCTCTGCTCTCTCAGGTGGATAAACACAGACTCACTCAAAGGGGTAGATTCTGACTTTCCCGATGGTGTAAAACGGGTGACAGCGAATCGCGGCCCCTTTTGCATCTCTCGCTGTGATAATTTCCATTGAAGGTGATGGAAAGAGATGTGAAACCGGCTGTGATTCTCTATCACCTGCTTCACACCATCGGATAAAGTGATTCGCTGTCACCTGCTTCACAGCATCGGATAAAATGATTCGCTATCACCTACTTCACACCATCGGATAAAGTGAAAATCTACCGCAAACACACACACACTCACCCATACCCACACTCACTCACACACACAAACACAAACACACACTCACACTCACTCTCTCACACACACACACCCACACTCACACTCACACACTCTCACACACACACTCACGCTCTCTCACACACACACTCACACACACTCACACACACTCACGCTCTCATGCACACACACTCACTCTCTCACACACACACACACACACACTCACACACACACACTCAAGCACACACACACTCAAACACACACACACACACATGCACACTCACACACTCTCATACTCAATCGCACAATCACACACACTCACACACACTCACACAGACACATACAAATTGACACAGGCACATTCACACAGAAACACAAACAGGCACACAGATACAGACACACTCTCGCTGACACAGATACACAGACAGTCATATTCATACTCACACACTCGCAGACACAATAAACTATCAGAGACACAGACTTATTATTTCATGAATAAAGATGATTTGTCGCTCTCTGAATCTTCTGTGAACTCTCTGAAGCAGCTCATCCATCCCAGGAAATATTCATGAGGATCAGGTTGGGGCTCCAGAAAGTCCACATCAGGCAGGAGAGATTCTCACTTCCAATATCCTCTTTAAACAAGTTTCCTTCTGCGATGTGCAGATTTAAATGTCACTCCGATCAATCTGTTGGTCTCAATATTGCTGCTGCTTTGATTTTGCTGATGTTGGGTTGTGATGAGTTTGAGATGTCCCGGGGTAAAGATCGCCCCCTTTAGATGTTCCCGTGTCCCTCAGCTGGTCCGAAAACCCCAATAATACAGGAAGATGATCGGGGAACACGGAAGGAGCAGGAAGTGTGGAATGTCTCTATTCTGGTGTCGTGGTGTTCATAGAATCACAGAATCTCACAGCACAGAAGGAGGCCATTCGGCCCATTGTGCCTGTGCCGGCTCTTTGAACGAGCTCTCCAATTAGTCCCACTCCCTGCTCTTTCCCCAGAGCCCTGTGAATGTTTCCTTTTCAAGTATTTAACAAAATCCCTTTTGAAAGTTACTATTGAATCTGCTTCCACCGCCCTTTCAGGCAGCACATTCCAGATCACAACAAATCGCTGTGTAAAAATAATTCCCCTTATTTACTCTCCTGTCAAAACCCTTCATGATTTTGAACACCTCTATTAAATCTCCCCTTAAGCTTCTCTGCTCTAAGGAGCACAATCCCAGCTTCTCCAGTCTCTGCACATAACTGAAGTCTCTCATCCCTGGAACCATTCTAGTAAATCTCCTCTGCACCCTCTCCAAGGCCTTGACATCCTTCCTAAAATGTGGTGCCCAGAATTGGAAAAGATAGGGAAGGAAAAAAGGGAGGTGGGGTGGCAGTGCTGATTAAGGAAGACATTGTAGTGTTGGAAAGGGAGAATGTTCTTGAGGGGACAAGGACAGAATCCATTTGGTTAGAGTTGAGGAGCAAAAAGTGTATGATCACACTATTGGGGCTATTCTATGGGCCTCCAAATAGTGAGAGGGGGGTAAAGGAGCAAATCTGCAGGGAAATCACAGAGATATGCAAGAGCTATAGAGCGGTGATATTGGGGAACTTTAATTACCCAAATATCGATTGAGATAATGTTAGGGTAAAGGGAAAGGAGGGGCAGGAATTTCTGAAATGTGTTCAGGAGAATTTCCTTGACCAATATGTTCTTGGCCCAACTAGGAAGCAGGCATTGCTGGATCTGGTGCTGGGGAATGAGGTGGGCCAGGTCGACCACGTGTCTGTGGGAGAACACTTGGGTACGAGTGATCATCATATCATAAGATTTAGATTAGCAATGGAAAGGAGCAAGGAACAATCTAGAAGCATAGAAGCATAGAAGTTAGGAGCAGGAGTAGGCCATTCAGCCCCTCGAGCCTGCTCCGCCATTTAATGAGATCATGGCTGATCATCCAAATTCAGTACCCTGTCCCTGCTTTCTCCCCATATCCCTTGATCCCTTTAGCCTTAAGAAACATATCATATCTATCTCCTTCTTGAATATATTTAATGAATTGGCCTCAACTGCCTTCTGTGGTAGAGAATTCCACAGGTTCACCACTCTCTGGGTGAAGAAATTCCTCCTCATCTCAGTCCTAAATGGCTTCCCCCTTATCCTTAGACTGTGACCTCTGGTTCTGGACTCCCCCGCCATCGGGAACATCCTTCCTGCATCTAGTCTGTCTAGTCCTGTTAGAATTTTATAAGTTTCAATGAGATCCCCTCTCATTCTTCTAAACTCCAGCGAATATAAGCCTAATCGACCCAATCTCTCTTCATACGTCATTACTGCCATCCCAGGTATCAGTCTGGTAAATCTTAGCTGCACACCCTCCATGGCCAGAACATCCTTCCTCAGATAATGTGACCAAAACTGCACACAATACTCAAGGTGTGGCCTCACCAAGGCCTTGTAAAACTGCAGCAAGACATCCTTGCTCCTGTACTCGAATCCTCTCGCTATGAAGGCTAACATTCCATTTGCCTTCTTAACCGCCTGCTGCACCTGCATGCTTACCTTCAGCGACTGGTGCACAAGGACTCCCAGGTCCCTTGCACTTCCCCTTTTCCCAATCTATTGCCGTTCAGATAATAATCTGTCTTCCTGTTTTTCCCACCAAGGTGGATAACCTCGCACTTATCCACATTATACTGCATCTGCCATGCTTTTGCCCAATCACCCAACCTGTCCAAATCATACTGGAGTTTCTCTGCATCCTCCTCACAGCACACACGCCCACCCAGCTTTGTGTTGTATGCAAACTTAGAGATATTACATCTAGTTCCCTTGTCTAGATCACTAATATATATTGTGAATAGCTGGGGTCCTAGCACCGATCCCTGCGGTACCCCACTAGTCACTGCCTGCCACTCGGAAAAAGACTCGTTTATTCCAACTCTTTGCTTCCTGTCTGCCAACCAGTTCTCTATCCAAATCAGTACCTTACCCCCAGAGTGGAACTTCTAAACTGGAATTGGGCTAACTTCAATGGGATGCAAAAGGATCTAGCCAGGGTAAAATGGAACCAAAGACTGACAGGAAAAACTGTAACGGAACAATGGGTGATCTTTAAGGAGGAGATGTTCCAAGTACAGGCTAGATACAAACCAAGAAGAGAGAAGGGTAATGGAACCAAATCAAGGGCTCCTTGGATGACGAGGGAGATAGAGAAGATGATGAAACAAAAAAAGAGACTGTATGATGCATGTCAGGTGAATTCTTCAAGGGAGAACCAGACCAAATACAATAAGTTGAGAGAGGATGTGAAGATGAAAATAAGTTTGGCAAAGAGAGAATATGAGAGTAGAATGGCGGTTAACATAAAAGGGCAACCCAAAAATCTTCTACCGGCATGTAAACAGTAAGCGGATACTAAGAGGCGGGGTGGAGCCTATTAGAGACAAAGAAGTTAATATATGCTTAGAGGCGCAGGGCAAGGCTAGAATACTCAATGAGTACTTTGTATTGGTGTTTACTAAGGAGGTGGATGCTGCGAAAATATCAGTAGAAGTGGAAAAGGTATAGATGTATTAAGGGGAAGCTGGATAAACACATGAGGAGGAAAGGAATAGAAGGATATGCTGATTGGGTGAGATGAAGAGGGGTGGGAGGAGGCTCGTGTGGACCAGTTGGGCCGAATGGCCTGTTTCTGGGCTGGACATTCTCCGTGTATTTGAATGATTCCAACACACGACTCATTCCCTAAGGTGCCTCCGATCAGCGGCGGAGTGACGATTGGAAGTGGATTTATTCACAAAGCAGACTGGAGAATGTGATCAGTTCACACAAACAGCGACTGAACATGGAAATATATTCACTGGGGAATATGGAATAATCGTCAGCTGGTGAAAGAGAGATTGCACGAAGTGTGTTCATTACAAACTCCAGACACGCTCAACAGCCCATAATCAGTGCTCAGCGCGGTAACATTATCCTGTCAGCGTTATTACTTTATTACACGCTTCATTTTAATGGATAATAACAGTGTTTGAAACTGCGCTCCCCGACTCGCTCTGTAAGGGGACTCAGAGCCACAGTGACTGGGCCAAGAGGAGGCTCGTGTCTCTGATCTCAGTTCACCCGTAGCCCAGGCCCAAAGGCTGGGGGAGGCCCATCATTTCCTGCTCCGTTTTCTGTCCAGAATCTTTGTGTTAAATCGATGGGCCTCAATCCCAGGCTTTGGGCCTGTGCTAAACAACAATTGGCCCTCAATAGAAGCTGGTTGGAGCGAGCTGGAGACCAGGCCCAGAGATAAAGGCAGCCGCACTGAGATTTCATTCACTGAAATGTCGACAACATTGAGAAATATGGAATTACACGGCCAGACTCATTCTCTGCGAGTGAGTAAGATCTCAGATTTCCTTCTAATGGTTGGATTCAGTCTCTCGCGGGAAAGAGAATCTTTTATTTAAGATTCTCCGTATCAGCAACATCGAATTTATCTCCTTTGTGGCCGTTAGATTTGCAAGTTGGTAAAAAGTCTCATAATATAATTGTAATGGAATATAATTGTAATGTAATAGAATCATAGAATCATAGAATGATACAGCACAGAAGGAGGCCATTCACCTTCAATCTGTGTCCTCTGGTTACCGACCCTCCTGACACTGGAAACAGTTTCTCCTTATTTACTCTATCAAAACCCCCCATAAATTTGAACATCTCTATCAATCTCCGCTTAACCTTCTCTGCTCTAAGGAGAACAACCCCAGCTTCTCCAGTCTCTCCACATACTGAAGTCTCTCATCCCTGGGACCATTCTAGTAAATCTCCTCTGCACCCTCTCCAAGGCCTTGACATCCTTCCTAAAGTGCGGTGCCCAGAATTGGACCCAATACTCCAGCTGGGGCCTCACCAGTGATTTTGTGATGTAATATAAGTGTACTGTGGATAGAGTAAATAAGGAGAAACTGTTTCCACTGGCAGAGGGTCAGTAACGAGAGGACACAGATTCAAGGTATTTGGCAAAAGAACCAGAGGGGAGATGAGGAGAATTTTCTTTACGCAGCGAGTTGTTGTGATCTGGAATGCGCTGCCTGAAAGGGCGGTGGAAGCAGATTCAATAGTAACTTTCACAAGGGAATTGTATAAATACTGGAAGGGGAGATAATTGCAGGGCTATTGCAGATCCTGCTTGTTTCCTACATTACAACAGTGACTACACTTCAAAAATACTGCATTGGGTTTGAAGAGCTTTGGGAAGGCCCACCACCACCTGCTCAGGGCAATGAAGGGTTAACCTGACATATCTTGAAAGTGTGAACAATCTCACAGCAACTAGGGATGGGCAATAAATGCCGGCCTTGACAGCGACGCCCACATCCCCAGAGTGAATTTTTTAAAATGCCAACAGCTGAAAATACCAGAAAATAATCCCATCGCGAATGTTGATGTGAAATAATTGATTCTGATCACCAGTGGATGTTGAATATATAAACCTGATGCTAATGTCACCGTATAAACTGCCTCTTCATTCCAGTGTTTGTGAATTAATGCGGAGTGTGAGAATCTTTAATAGCTCTGCAAGACATCAATATTTACCACAGAAAGCTCAATGTTGACTGTAACAGACGGTGGGGAACAGATGATGTGGTGCAGGTTGTAAGAATGAGTTGAAGTGTTGGAGTATCTGGCCCTGTGCACGGTGCGGGACTGGGGCTGCAGGGTCAACTTTAAGGGACAAAGGGAGATGTTTCCATCCGTGCAACCACCCAGTGATGAAAGGACCTTCCCGGCAAATTTCATCATCAATAAATCAGTGAAGATGAGGGAGTTCTCCAGCTCACCCTTCCTTAGAAACCTGGGATTGCTGCATCTCACCGTCCCTGGAAAACCGTTCCCTCTCCCAGTCCCCGACCCACAGCCCATTCCGGGAATCAATCCCTCTCGGTGGGAAGGGTCAGAGAATCAATAGTAGCTTCAAAAAGGAATTGGATAAATACTTGAAGGAGAACAAATTGCAGGGATCTGGGGAAAGAGCGGGGGAGTGGGACTAACTGGATTGCTCTTCGAAAGAGCCGGCGCAGACTCGATGGGCCGAATGGCCTCCTCCTGTGCTGTACTATTCTATGATTCTATGAATTGTCAGGGTAGGAGATCGATGAATTCAGGCTCCTCTCTGATCAGGAGCTCTGTACCGACCCCTCCCCTCTCCCCAAACTCTCCCCTCCCCTCTCCCCAAACTCTCCCCTCCCCTCTCCACAAACTCTCCCCCCCATCACCCCAAACTCTCCCCTCCCCTCTCCCCAAACTCTCCCCTCCCCTCTCCCCAAACTCTCCCCTTCCCCTCCCACAAACCCTTCGCTCCCCCTCCTACAAACCCCTCCCCTCCCCCTCCCCAAACCCTCCCCCTCCCCAAACCCGACCCCTCCCCAAACCCGACCCCTCCCCTGACGAGGGGTCAGTGTCAGTATCGCCGGGGTCACCGAGGGAAAGAGCAGCGATTGGTCAGATTCACAGGAACAGCTGCTCACCTTTCGGGTGGGTGTTACTGAGATATTTATAATTAAACGGCAGCGTTTTAATTCCATGTAAACTGCACTGTAGGAGCAGTGACTGATGTTGATGGGATGTCGAGATCAGGGCAGTCATTTCATTCATTTACATTCACTGCGCTTGTGGAGAAAATCGATGGTTTGTTACCGACACCCACAGCAGGACAGACAGAGGGCAGGCAGGAGGGAGAATCACTTCATTCATTCTCCGCATGTGGGCATCCCTGGCAAGGCCGGCATTTATTGCCCATCCCTAGTTGCCCTTGAGAAGGTGGTGGTGAGCCGCCTTCTTGAACCGCTGCAGTCCGTGTGGTGAAGGTGCTCCCACACAGTGCTGTTAGGGAGGGAGTTCCAGGATTTTGACCCAGCGACGATGAAGGATCGGCGATATACTTCAACAACAACAACAACTTGTATTTATATAGCGCCTTTAACGTAGTAAAATGACCCAAGGCGCTGCACAGGAGTATTTTAAGACAAAAAATTTGACGCCGATTCACATAAGGATAAATTAGGTCAATTGACCAAAAGCTTGGTCAAAGAGGTAGGTTTTAAGGAGCGTCTTAAAGGAGGAGAGAGAGGCAGTGAGGCAAACAGGTTTAGGCAGGGAATTCAGAGCTTAGGGCCCAGGCAGCTGAAGGCACGGCCACCAAAGGTTGAGCGATTATAATCAGGGATGCTCAAGAGGACAGAATTAGAGGAGCGCAGATATCTCGGGGGGTTGTGGGGCTGGAGGAGATTACAGAGATAGGGAGGGGCGAGGTATTGGCGGGATTTGAAAACAATGATGAGAATTTTGAAATCGAGGTGCTGCTTAACCGGGAGCCAATGTAGGTCAGCGAGCACAGGGGTGATGGGCGAACGGGACTTGGTGCGAGTTAGGACACAGGCAGCCGAGTTTTGGATGACCTCAGGTTTACGTAGGGTAGAATGTGGGAGGCCAGCCAGGAGTGCGTTGGAATAGTCAAGTCTAGAGGTAGCAAAGGATGAGGATTTCAGCAGCAGATGAGCTGAGGCAAGGGCGGAGACGGGCGATGTTACGGAGGTGGAAGTAGGCGGTCTTTGTTATGCTGCGGATATGTGGTCGGAAGCTCATTTCAGGGTCAAATATGACACCAAGGTTGCGAACAGTGTGGTTCAGCCTCAGACAGATGTTAGGGAGAGGGATGGAGTCAGTGGCACGGGAACGGAGTTTGTGGCGGGAACCGAAAACAATGGCTTTAGTTTTCCCAATATTTATTTGGAGAATGTTTTTGCTCATCCAGAACTGTATGTCGGACAAGCAGTCTGAAAATCTAGACACCATGGAGGGGTCGAGAGAAGAAGTAGTGAGGTAGAGCTGGGTGTCGACAGCACACATGTGGAAACTGAGGCTGTGTATTCCCAGTCAGGACGTGTGTGACTCGGAGGAACTTGGAGGTGGTGGTGTTCCCATACGCCTGCTGCCCTTGTCCTTCTAGGTGGTGGAGGTGGCGGGTTTGGGAGGTGCTGTCGAAGAAGCCTTGGCGAGTTGCTGCAGGGCATCCTGTGGATGGTCCACACTGCAGACACGGTGCGCCGGGGGAGGAGGGAGTGGGTTTGGCACTAATTAGGTGTCAGCCGTGGCTCAGCGGGCAGCACTCTCACCTCTGAGTCAGAAGATCGTGGGTTCTATACCACTGCAGACACTTGAGCCTGTAATCGAGGCTGACACTCCCAGTACAATACTGAGGGAGCGCTGCACTGTCAGAGGGGCAGCACTGAGGGAGTGCTGCACTGTCAGAGGGGCAGCACTGAGGGAGTGCTGCACTGTCAGAGGAGCAGTACTGAGGGAGCGCTGCACTGTCGGAGGGGCAGTACTGAGGGAGTGCTGCACTGTCGGAGGGGCAGTACTGAGATAGCGCTGCACTGTCGGAGGGGCAGTACTGAGATAGCGCTGCACTGTCGGAGGGGCAGTACTGAGATAGCGCTGCACTGTCGGAGGAGCAGTACTGAGATAGCGCTGCACTGTCGGAGGGCCAGTACTGAGGGAGCGCTGCACTGTCGGAGGGGCAGTACTGAGCGAGCGCTGCACTGGCGGAGGAGCAGTACTGAGGGAGCGCTGCACTGTCGGAGGGTCAGTACTGAGTGAGGGCTGCACTGTCGGAGGGGCAGTACTGAGGGAGCGCTGCACTGTCGGAGGGTCAGTACTGAGGGAGCGCTGCACTGTCAGAGGATGTAAAAGATCCCATGGCACTATTTCGATGAAGAGCGGGGCAGTTTCCCCGCTGTCTGAGCCAATATGTAACCCTCAACTAAGATCACTGAATTTCTCAGGGTGGGGGAAGGCGCTACAGAAATGCAAGTCCTTTCTTTCCTTACTGTCTGCGGCCCAGAGCTGGGGTGGGTTCACACCTGGTTCTCGCTCAGAGTGAAACCACTGCGTTTGTTCCCTGGAGACGGACAATAAATGAGGGCAGATTTCAGATTCCGCTCTGCCCCCGAGTCTCGGCCTCAGCTGATGTTTCCCGTCGTGTTTCTCAATTCTCCCAGTTTCTATTTTGATAGATCGGGCTGTCGAGGATCTAATTACATCGAGCTTTGCTCATTTATCTGCCTCTGTTTACAGATTGTAGCGCTGTAAATCCTGGGAAATGAGCAGAGCTGGGAGTTGGGGGATTGTGACTAATATCACACGGTGTGAATCCAGCCCCAGGGCTGACCATGTCCTGGGAGTGTTTGATGGGACAGTGTAGAGGGAGCTTTACTCTGTATCTAACCCGTGCTGTACCTGCCCTGGGAGTGTTTGATGGGACAGTGTAGAGGGAGCTTTACTCTGTATCTAACCCGTGCTGTACCTGCCCTGGGAGTGTTTGATGGGACAGTGTAGAGGGAGCTTTACTCTGTATCTAACCCGTGCTGTACCTGCCCTGGGAGTGTTTGATGGGACAGTGTAGAGGGAGCTTTACTCTGTATCTAACCCGTGCTGTACCTGCCCTGGGAGTGTTTGATGGGACAGTGTAGAGGGAGCTTTACTCTGTATCTAACCCGTGCTGTACCTGCCCTGGGAGTGTTTGATGGGACAGTGTAGAGGGAGCTTTACTCTGTATCTAACCCGTGCTGTACCTGCCCTGGGAGTGTTTGATGGGACAGTGTAGAGGGAGCTTTACTCTGTATCTAACCCGTGCTGTACCTGCCCTGGGAGTGTTTGATGGGACAGTGTAGAGGGAGCTTTACTCTGTATCTAACCCGTGCTGTACCTGCCCTGGGCGTGTTTTTGATGACCACCAACAACCACAACCACCTTCCTTTGTGCTAGGTATGACTCCAGCCAGTGAAGATTTTTCCCCCTGATTCCGATTGATTAAGTTTTACTAGGACTCTTTGATGCCACACTCGGTCAAATGCTGGCATGATGTCAAGGGCAGTCACTCTCACCTCACCTCTGGAATTCAGCTCTTTTGTCCATGTTTGGACCAAGGCTGTAATGAAGTCTGGAGCCGAGTGGTCCTGGCAGAACCCAGACTGATAATCAAAGTGCCGCTTGATAGCACTGTTGATGACTCCTGCCATCACTTGGCTGATGATTGAGAGTAGACTGAAGGGACGGTACAGTAATTGGCTGGATTGGATTTTTCCTGCTTTTTGTGGACAGGACATACCTGGGCAGTTTTCCACACTGTCGGATAGATGCCAGTGCTGTAGCTGTACTGGAACAGCTTGGATAGAGGCGCAGCTAGTTCTAGAGCACAAGTCTTCAGCACCACAGTCGGGATGTTGTCGGGGCCCATAGCATTGGCTGTATCCAGTGTGCTCATCCGTTTCTTGATATCACGTGGAGTGAATCGAATTGGCTGAAGACTGGCTTCTGTGATGGTGGGGACCTCAGGAGGAGGCTGATATGATCATCCACTCGGCAATTCTGGCTGAAGATGGTTCCAAACGCTGCAGCCTTGTCTTTTACAATCATGTGTTGGTTCCGCCATTATCGTGAATGGAGATATTCATGGAGCCTCCTCCTCCCGTTAGTTGTTTAATGGTCCACCACAATTCATGACTGGATGTGGTAGGACTGCAGAGCTTTGATCTGATCCTGTAGAGGGAGCTTTACTCTGTATCTAACCCGCGCTGTACCTGCCCTGGGAGTGTTTGATGGGACAGTGTAGAGAGAGCTTTACTCTGTATCTAACCCATGCTGTTCCTGCCCTGGGAGTGTTTGATGGGACAGTGTAGAGGGAGCTTTACTCTGTATCTAACCCCTGCTGCACCTGTCATGGCAGTGTTTGATGGGCCAGTGTAGAGAGAGCTTTACTCTGTATCTAACCCGTGCTGTACCTGCCCTGGGAGTGTTTGATGGGACAGTGCAGAGGGAGCTTTACTCTGTATCTAACCCGTGTTGTACCTGCCCTGGGAGTGTTTGATGGGACAGTGTAGAGAGAGCGTTACTCTGTATCTAACCCATGCTGTTCCTGCCCTGGGAGTGTTTGATGGGACAGTTTAGAGGGATGTTTACTCTGTATCTAACCCCTGCTGTACCTGCTCTGGGAGTGTTTGATGGGACAGTGTAGAGGGAGCTTTACTCTGTATCTAACCCATGCTGTTCCTGCCCTGGGAGTGTTTGATGGGACAGTGTAGAGGGAGCTTTACTCTGTATCTAACCCGTGCTGTACCTGCCCTGGGACTGTTTGATGGTCATGATGCGGAGATGCCGGTGTTGGACTGGGGTGGACAAAATTGAGAGGTCGCACAACACCAGGTTATAGTCCAACAGTTTTATTTGAAATCACAAGCTTTCGGAGCTATCGATGGCTCCTTCCTCAGGTGAAGTACTTCACCTGAGGAAGGAGCAATCGATAGCTCCGAAAGGCTTGTGATTTCAAATAAAACTGTTGGACTATAACCTGGTGTTGTGCGACTGTTTGATGGGACAGTGTAGAGGGAGCTTTACTCTGTATCTAACCCGTGCTGTACCTGCCCTGCGACTGTTTGATGGGACAGTGTAGAGGGAGCTTTACTCTGTATCTTACCCGTGCTGTACCTGCCCTGGGAGTATTTAATGATGCGGACGCCATCCTACAACTCATCCGCTTCATCCTTGACCACAATGTCTTCACCTTCGACAACCATTTTTTTACCCAAACACACGGAACAGCCATGGGGACCAAATTCGTACCCCAATACGCCAACATCTTCATGCACAAGTTCGAGCAAGACTTCTTCACTGCACAGGACCTCCAGCCAACGCTGTACACCAGATACATCGACGACATTTTCTTCCTTTGGACCCATGGCGAAGGATCACTGAAAAGACTACACGATAACATAAACAAGTTCCATCCCACCATCAAACTCACCATGGACTACTCCTCAGAATCGGTCTCATTCCTGGACACACGAATCTCCATCAAAGACGGACACCTCAGCACTTCACTCTACCGCAAGCCCACGGACAACCTCACGATGCTCCACTTCTCCAGCTTCCACCCTAACCACGTTAAAGAAGCCATCCCCTATGGACAAGCCCTGCGAATACACAGGATCTGCTCAGACGAGGAGGAACGCGATGGACACCTACGGACGCTGAAAAACGCCCTCGTTAGAACGGGATATGACGCTCGACTCATCGATCGACAGTTCCGACGGGCCACAGCGAAAAATCGCATAGACCTCCTCAGAAGGCAAACACGGGACACAACCAACAGGGTACCCTACGTCGTCCAGTACTTCCCCGGAGCGGAGAAACTACGCCATGTTCTTCGCAGCCTTCAACATGTCATCGATGACGACAAACACCTCGCTAAGGCCATCCCCACGCCTCCACTACTTGCCTTCAAACAGCCGCCTAACCTCAGAAGTACCATCGTTCGCAGCAAATTACCCAGCTTTCAGGATAACAGCGACCACGACACCACACAACCCTGCCATGGCAAACTCTGCAAGACATGCCAGATCATCAACACAGATACCATCATCACACGTGAGGACACTACCCACCAGGTACATGGTACATACTCATGTGACTCGGCCAACGTTGTCTACCTCATACGTTGCAGGAAAGAATGCACCGCGGCATGGTACATCGGCGAGACCATGCAGACACTGAGACAACGTATGAACGAGCACCGCGCAACAATCGCCAGGCAGGATTGTTACCTCCCAGTCGGGGAACACTTCAGCAGTCAAGGACATTCAGCCTTGGATCTGCGGGTAAGCGTTCTCCAAGGCGACCTTAGAAACACACGACAACGCAAAATCATCGAGCAGAAACTGATAGCCAAGTTCCGCACTCATGAAGACGGTCTCAATCGGGATCTTGGGTTTATG
The DNA here is from genome assembly GCA_030390025.1 of Squalus acanthias. Classification (NCBI taxonomy): domain Eukaryota; kingdom Metazoa; phylum Chordata; class Chondrichthyes; order Squaliformes; family Squalidae; genus Squalus; species Squalus acanthias. The sequence goes on along the minus strand of JASTWF010002632.1, from coordinate 4,626 downwards.
TCACAATACATGACGTGATCCAGACTCGAGTCGTCGTTGGCTTGTTCACAGATGTGATTCCCAGTAAAAAAGTAAAAATTTTAAAGTTAATCGTTTTACATACAGACGGCAGCTTTTGACACGTTCGACCCCATGCGATTCCACCTCATTGTCTCAGTTGTATCTTGCTATGTCTTTGATGTGGTACCTTCCTGGCTGACCTGATTAACTTTATCACACCTCGGCAGATAAACAGTCAGGATGATTGAATTCAGTTGTCTGCAATTGTAAGTTACACATGCTTTGTTCTCTATCTATATATGCTTTGACGATTCTGTATCGCCTCACTTCACCCGACGAAGGAGTTTTAACTCCGAAAGCTTGTGATTTAAAATAAAACTGTTGGACTATAACCTGGTGTTGTGCGACCTCTCAGTATTTAATGAGACAGTGCAGAGGGAGCTTTACTCTGTATCTAACCCGTGCTGTACCTTCCCTCGGACTGTTTGATTGGACAGTGTAGACGGAGATTTACTCTGTATCTAACCCGTGCTGTACCTGCCCTGGGAGTGTTTGATGGGTCAGTGTAGAGGGAGCTTTACTCTGTATCTAACCCGTGCTGTACCTGCACTGGGAGTGTTTGATGGGACAGTGTAGAGGGAACTTTACTCTGTATCTAACCCGTGCTGTACCTGCCCTGGGAGTGTTTGATGGGACAGTGTAGAGGGAGCTTTACTCTGTATCTAACCCGAGCTGTTCCTGCCCTGGGAGTGTTTGATGGGACAGTGTAGAGGGAGCTTTACTCTGTATCTAACCCGTGCTGTACCTGCACTGGGAGTGTTTGATGGGACAGTGTAGAGGGAGCTTTACTCTGTATCTAACCCGTGCTGTACCTGCCCGGGGAGTGTTGATGGGACAGTGTAGAGGGAGCTTTACTCTGTATCTAACCCGTGCTGTACCTGCACTGGGAGTGTTTGATGGGACAGTGTAGAGGGAGCTTTACTCTTTATCTAACCCGTGCTGTATCTGCACTGGGAGTGTTTGATGGGACAGTGTAGAGGGAGCTTTACTCTGTATTTAACCCGTGCTGTACCTGCCCTGGGAGTGTCTGATGGGACAGTGTAGAGGGAGCTTTACTCTGTCAGCTCCAGATTGTCGTGTGATAAAAATGCAATGTGACTTTATTCAGAGTCCCAGACCATAAATAATTCATTCCTGTATCAGCAAATATTCATTGTGTGAGAGCTCGGCCTGTGACTGGAGTTCTGCAGATTGATGGTAACCTGGTTATTCTGGATCACTGACTCTGCAGATTGATGGTAACCTGGTTACTCTCGATCACTCTTATTACAGAGTGTCTGTGTTTATTACACCGTGTCTGTGGGGCACAGTCCAGTATCCCAGCACAGACCCCCATTCCCCTGTGGGTCACAGCCCAATATCCCAGCACAGTCCCCCATTCTCCTGTGGCTCACAGTCCAGTATCCCAGCACAGTCCCCATTCTCCTGTGGGTCACAGTCCAGTATCCCAGCACAGTCCCCCATTCCCCTGTGGGTCACAGTCCAGTATCCCAGCACAATCCCCCATTCCACTGTGGGTCACAGTCCAGTATCCCAGCACAATTCCCCACTCTCACACACTCTCACACTCACACCCACTCTCACCCCCTCACTCACTCACACACACACTCACACTCACTCACACACACACTCACTCACCACACTCACACTCACACACACACACTCTCACACACAATCACTCTCACACACACTCACACTTACACTTTCACTCACACACACACACACATTCACTCACACACTCACACTCACACATGCTCTCACACACACACTCACTCAACACACACACTCACACACACTCACACACTCTCACAGCCTCACTCACACTCACTCACTAACACACTCATGCTCACACACTCACACACTCACACAGACTCCCTCACACTCACTCACACACTCACACTCACACAGACTCACTCACACGCTCACACTCACTCACACTCTCACTCACACACTCACACACACTCACACACACAGACTCACTCACTCTTACACACACACTCACACACACACTCACACTCACACACTCTCACTCACTCCCGTGTGTGTGGATCTCGGTCCCATGCTGCCGCCCTTGTGCCCACACACAGGACTCTGCCCCTCACTCATTCCCCGGGAACACTGACGGGATCCAGCCTGAGGAAGGTGATTTGCAGGGAGACTGAGAGCAGTGGCGGTGAGTGAGGGGCTGCTCATTGATTCCAGGCTCCAGTTAGAGATCACTGTCTGTCTCCCAGCCACCTGCCCACAGGCAGTGTGTGCAAAGCTTTCACAAGCCAGCATTGAGACTGAATTAAAGGGCTGCACGGCTCCAATCTGCCGAGTGATGAGCTTCCCCTGTTGGTTCATTCAGTGCGGATGCTGCTGTGGATCCGGGGGCTGTGCGTGTCGAGCTATCGAGAGAAGGGAACCTTCGCCCGTCTCCAGTGAACACACGACTCTCAGAAACCAACCCGACTCAAACTGGGAGCTTTAAAGTGGAGCTGGGTCGGTGCAATCAGTCCCTGAAATAATCCGTGCAGGAAATAACCTTCAGAAACAGCCGGTGAGTGAGAGAGAAATCGGGGCTCCGGGCAGGTGGATCTAGACTATTGCAGCCCAAGATCATCAATTTATTACAGTGTGTGGACAGGGTACAACCCACAGCAGCAACAACAACCTGCATTTATATAGCGCCTGGAACCAGTGAAACCTCCCAAGGCACTTCACAGGAGCGGAAATCAGACAAACTGACACCGAGACACATAAGGAGATATTAGGACAGGTGACCAAAGGCTGGGTCAAAGAGGGAGGTTTTAAGGAGCGTCTTAAAGGAGGAGAGAGAGGCGGAGAGGCGGAGAGGTTTAGGAGGGAATTCCAGAGCTCGGGGCCCAGGCAGCTGAAGGCACGGCCGCCAATGGTGGAGTGAAGGGAGTGGGGGATGGACAAGAGGCCAGAATTGGAGGAGCGCAGAGATCGCGGAGGGTTGTAGGCAATGTTCCCGTAAACTCCAGGGGTCCCGCGCAGAGCTCCAGGGGTCCCGCGCAGCGCTCCAGGGGTCCCGCGCAGTGCTCCAGGGGTCCCGCGCAGCGCTCCAGGGGTCCCCGCGCAGCGCTCCAGGGGTCCCGCGCAGCGCTCCAGGGGTCCCGCGCAGTGCTCCAGGGGTCCCGCGCAGTGCTCCAGGGGTCCCGCGCAGTGCTCCAGGGGTCCCGCGCAGCGCTCCAGGGGTCCCCGCGCAGCGCTCCAGGGGTCCCCGCGCAGCGCTCCAGGGGTCCCCGCGCAGCGCTCCAGGGGTCCCGCACAGAGCTCCAGGGGTCCCGCGCAGCGCTCCAGGGGTCCCGCGCAGCGCTCCAGGGGTCCCCGCGCAGCGCTCCAGGGGTCCCGCGCAGCGCTCCAGGGGTCCCGCGCAGCGCTCCAGGGCTCCCGTGCAGCGCTCCAGGGGTCCCCGCACAGCGCTCCAGGGGTCCCGCGCAGCGCTCCAGGGGTCCCGCGCAGCGCTCCAGGGGACCCGCGCAGAGCTCCAGGGGTCCCGTGCAGCGCTCCAGGGGTCCCGCTCAGTGCTCCAGGGGTCCCGCGCAGCGCTCCAGGGGTCCCCGCGCAGCGCTCCAGGGGTCCCGCGCAGTGCTCCAGGGGTCCCGCGCAGCGCTCCAGGGGTCCCGCGCAGCAGCTCCAGGGGTCCCGCGCAGCGCTCCAGGGGTCCCGCGCAGTCGGCTTTTCAATAGATAAACGGCGCATACGCTGTATTTTGAATGGGCCGCGTGCCCCGAGAGAAAATGAGAGGGAACATTGGTTGTGGGGCTGGAGGAGGTTACAGAGATAGGGAGGGGCGAGGCCCTGGAGGGATTTGAACACAAGGATGAGAATTTTAAAATCGAGGCGTTGCAGAGATCCTGGTTTTATTTCAGTCAGAGCAGAGTGTGGAATTTCGAAGCTCTGTTTATATTTGGATCGATTTCTTTGTCCTCAGATATCTTTTAAATCTAATCTCAGGGTCAGTTTACAGAACTCTTTCTAAATACCAATAAATCCCCAGTTATTGCTTGTGTTGTTCTGGGGTTTATCAAACGGACACGTTAATTGTTGTAGATTGTTTCTTGGGAGAACAGTGTGGAGCAGAGTTTGGGAGAGAATTCCTTTCACCGTTTCTCACCGCACGGCCGAGGGTTTGATGGAGTCGATGGTCCAGCCAGCGATCCGAAGCAGCTCGATCTGGGTGTGTGGCGACGCGCTGATCCGGATTAACGGGCTGAGGATTTGCTGATGCAACAATTGAGATGCCTGAAGGACAGAAGTTTATTCCGCGAGTCTCTGCGATCGGGGCTCTGGGCGTGTTGGTTACTGAGGCTCCGGACCGCGAAATCAGCGGATGTCCCAGATTAGGAGGCGTGGGGAGAGATTCAGAAGGTTCAAGGACCCGGCAGAGGGATATTATGGGATGGGCAATGGGCTGGACAGGGGCAGAGGGATATTATGGGATGGTGAATGGGCTGGACAGGGGCAGAGGGATATTATGGGATGGGGAATGGGCTGGACAGGGGCAGAGGGATATTATGGGATGGGGAATGGGCTGGACAGGGGCAGAGGGATATT